>SPJY01015487.1:2028277-2166975 GCA_005191435.1 Raddia distichophylla | reverse complement strand
CACTACAGACCGCCGACACAGACATAATTTCTGTAGGCGGCCTTAGTTATACCGCCGACATAGATGCTTTCCAGAGGTGCCTTGGAATTCTGCTGGAAGGATCTGTGTCGGCGGTCCTTCGTATGGCCGCCGAAATAGCTCTAGACATGTGTCGCCTTCTCGCTTGTCATGTGGACCCCACTAGTCAGAGCACCGTGACAGGATCGGGCCGTTTGCTATGTGGTATGTCGGCGGCTGGTTGGGCCGCCGATATAGATGTTTTGTCGGCGGGGCTGCCGACACAATTATGCTATGTCGGCCAAGTTTTGTCGGCGAAGATTTGTCGGCGGCTAGCCGCCGAGAAAGAGTAATGTCGGCGGTTTCTGGACCTGTGTCCGGGGCATTAGCCGTCGACACTGTTTCAGATTCCTGTAGTGAAGATGATCAGCTTTAGTTTGGCTTCGAGATGGACTTGTATCTAGATTAGGCATGTTTAGGTCTTCTTTCTTGTTTTTTTCCTGATTTTATGTTATGGTCGACTCGTACCGGTGTAGGCCTTTAGCACTATAAATAAGCACCTTCAGAGCGTATGATCTCTCTCAACACCTAATACAAAAACCCTACTTTTCTTCCTTTGTATGTTTTAGTCGTAATTTCTTGAATCCCATCAACTACGTCGAATAAGATTCAACCCATAGGTAAAAGCTGTCTTGATGTAAACTTTGGTTGTGTTTATCGTGCAGATTATACTGTCCTGATTTAGTTCCATCTATAGTTTATTTATCCTTTGCAAGTTACTATCTTGGTTTGTTTTGATCTGATACTTGTAGCTCTTGTCAGTGAGCAATCGAGTTTTCTCGATTGTTTCTCACATTTACCGATCTAGAAGTTATTGAGTGGTTTATATTAAGTAGGTTTTAGATCTTTATGTTGCTCTATGATCTATCGGCATATTCGGTAGCCGGAAGATTCTCACTAATCATTGCAACGCAGGGATCAATATTGCTTATTGGCACATTAGCCGATACTTTTATCTAATCGGTTCATAAGTTGATTGGGGAATTTTAGCATTTCCTTATTAATTTTAGATCAACTTGACTAGCAAGTTTTAGACCCATTATTTGGTGCCTTTAGGAATAGGTCCTTGATCCACGTTTGTGGTGCAATCTACACCAACTTTTTGCGTCAACACTATTGTTTTTTTATTTCTTGTTTACTTGTTTCACACAGATCATGCGTGTACTTGCGGAGCCAGAGAATTCGAGGAGTTTTCAGGAGGAGATCCGCAAGGCCAGACTTTTTTCGAGGCAAGTAGATTTCATATTGTCGTCTAGCTTGCTAAAATCTTTATTTATTGTTATTTACTTAATTTTATGGATAAATTGTCATCGCATGTGTTGGTTATCTAATGGTCATGTTAGTCATTATCTAATATGAGAATATCCTTCCATTGATAGCCCTGTTAAAGATTTCCTAGCCTATCCTTAAGTAGATGCTTAGCTTTGCTTGTGGTTGATGATACGTCCCACTCATAAAATAATATTTCATTGTGATGACAAGACTTCGTGGTGTTGTTTTTGAGTAAACTTAAACAACTAAAATCAACATGGTGTATGTTTGATTTTAGGAGATCTAGAAGAGGTGGTATTTGGGCTTGGGACTTTGTCGTGGGAGTCTACTCAATTAAGGACCTTTCACTTGTGACTACTAGGCCGAACTAAATAGTACAACCACTTGTGCCTTTTAGCCCTAATTTACTAGCTTGTGAAACCTAGTACTGGTGTACTTGTAGGAGGATGGATGAGACTAGCTATCACCAAATCCATATGGCTCAAAAGGAGACTCCCCTCATGCGGTATGCTATCATGGTATTGCCGTTATATATGCGCATTGTAGCTGTCCTGGTCAAAGTGTGTCGTGTGGGGCGTGAAACCTAAAGAGAGGGTGCACTAAGTGCTACGCTTAGCCGGCGAAAGGTTTTGTATTTTTTTTCTCATTTTTGAGATGAGATAAGACTTGTAGGGAATATACAAACACTATGCAGAGTTAACTATCATGATAGTCGTGCTCACGCTTACGGGTGGGGAGGAAGGTTTGCACATGGTAGTATCGCTGCATTTTTAATCTGTAAACTTGTTGGGATAGTGTAGGCATGGAGTGCTTGTTGAGCCGATTAGTCGTACTTTGGCTACTCGTGTCGTTAGAGTGTGTTCACCTCGTGTTCAACTAATAAAAAAAATTTCTATAACAATTGAGTAAATAGGTGCCACTTAGGCCAAAAAAAAACATCCCATCATTTGTGACATGCATTCATATTAAAGAAAATGCTAGCTGGGTAGCCATGTACTCATTATAGAACCACATACATTTTGGTTCAGGCAAAGACACAAGTGTAGTTTAGGATTAGGAGGATCCTTATCAATGCGTGATTAATACTACTAGTTACATATTCCGAGTTGGTGATTGGATGTTGATGTTATTGAAGTCTTCCATTGTGTTACTATGGATTCTCGGTCTTTATTTGTTATACAGTGAAAGACCATATATTCTCTATGTTAATCGAATGTTATTACATGTAATCTTGCTACTTTATTAGTTGATTCATGTTGATTCATGTTGCGATGATATCCAATGAACCGTCCAATGTGAAATATTAAATATGAATTTCTGGGAATAATATTCGATCATAGCCGAGGTCGGTAGAAATACCGAGGGTCATGACACACTCGCCGGTAGAACTGGGATTAGCCTGTGCCAGGCTGGCAACCTGTAAGGCCCAAAGACATACCAGGCTACCGTCAGGCCTTGTCGGCCCCACAACATGTGGGAGAATGCGACAATCTTTTATAAATCTGTACATAAAAAGTTGCTAAATAAAAATATACACGCCTCAAAATTCTCTATATTTTTCATACAGAATACAAAAAAATCTTGAAAAATATAAATTACACGCCGGACATTATTTCCAGCACTGCTTGGCTACGAACAATCACGTTTTTGTTTCTTGAAAAAGCGTATAGGATTCACGGTCACGGGTAGGACAGCGGAAGCAGCTGATGTTAGGTTCATGTACTCATAAAAATATATCAATTGGTCAATTATTGATGCTAGGTCGTTGGTGCATGCCCGTCGCGAAATGTTGGATCGAAACTCGTCGGCTATAAATTCCCGCCCAGCCTTAGCCCGTCTGTCATCCCTCACCAAGGCCTTTGCTCTGTCCTTGCCACCGTACGCACAGGAGCATAATATGGCGATTGCTCGCCTCCTAGCCGTCGTCCTCGGCGCAACATTACCACTGTTGTTCTTCTCCCACACAGGTAACCGGCAGCCACGAATATGTTATAAAACCTTACTACCAAATGTAGTATAAGGTGTAGATAAACGATCACATATTTAGAGATAAAACAAGAACACGGAACGTACGGATGGAGTTCTGCTTTATTAATTTCTCAAATTGATAAGAAATCAAGTCTCTACACCTATTTATACTAGTAGATTGCTTAGGATTTAGACTAGATCCAATACAAATAGTCCATTGATGTGTCAAGTAAGATAAGATTTTTAGGTCCATCTAAAGGTTTCACAACAGTATAGTTCGGTCTTCAGAGAGGCATTTCATTAGTAAACGGCATGTACGGTATAATAAAAATGGCCATTAATTTGTCTTGGTGTACAACACTGCAGAGGCCGGCGAGGTGGGCGTGTGCTACGGGACGGACGCCAACAATCTGCCGGACCCAGCGTCGGTGGCGCAGCTGCTGAAGAAGAACAGCATCACGATGGTACGGATATACGACGCCAACCCGGACGTGCTGCGCTCGCTGGCCAGCACCGGCATCAAGGTGATGGTGGCGCTGCCCAACGAGAACCTGGCCTCCGCCGCCGCCGACCCGTCGTACGCGCTCCAGTGGGCGAAGGGCAACGTGGTGCCGTACCTCCCGGCAACGCTGATCAACGGCGTGGCCGTGGGGAACGAGGTGTTCGACCAGAGGCCGGACCTGACCTCACAGCTCCTCCCGGCCATGAGGAACGTGCAGGCGGCTCTGGCGAGCCTCGGCCTCGCCGACGCCGTGAAGGTGTCGACGCCGCTCTCGTACACTGTGATCAAGCCGCCGGGGTTCCCGCCGTCGTCGGGGGTGTTCCGGGACGACGTCGCCCAGTCGGTGATGAACCCAATGCTCCAGTTCTTGCAAAACACAAACTCATACCTCATGGTCAACCTCTACCCGTGGAAGGCCTACTCGGATCATCCAGACAAGATCTCCCTCGAATACGCGACGTTCCGTCCCAACCCCGGCGTGCTTGACGCGGGTACCAACAAAATGTACCACAGCCTCTTCGACGCCCAGCTGGACACCGTATACCATGCCATGGACAGGTTGGGGTACTCCATTCTGGACGTGAAAACGTCGGAGACGGGGGCGCCCTGGCAGAATAACTGGGCAGCAACGAAGGCGAACGCCCAGGCATTCAACGGCAACCTCATCAGCCGCGTGCTCTTCGGCAACGAGGGCGGCGCCGCCGCGTCCAGCCTGCTCGCCGACGCTGACAGAGCCGCCGGCACCCCGTACCGCCCCAGCGCCGACATCTCCGTGTACATCTTCTCCCTTTTCAACGAGAATCTCAAGACTGGGGATCCCACGGAGGGCAGCTTCGGCCTGTTCAACTCCGACATGAGCAAGGTGTACGATGTCGACTTCGTCCACGGCAACAGCGGCGGCGGCGCGAAGGCGAGCTGGTGCGTGGCGAGCGCGGCGGCCGGGGACGAGCGGCTGCAGGCGGCGCTGGACTACGCGTGCAGCCACGGCGCCGACTGCGGCGCCATCCAGCCAGGGAAGCCGTGCTACGAGCCCAACACCAAGTTCGCCCACGCGTCCTACGCCGTCAACGACTACTACCAGCGCAATGGCCGGACCAGCGGGTCGTGCGACTTCAACGGCGCCGCTTCCATTGTCTACCAGGAACCTGCAGGTAAACTTGTCTTTCTCCGTTTCTTTCATTCTTGACATTCATATGTTTAGTTTTGTACATCGTCGGATATTCATTCTGCGAGACACGTGCGGTTTCGGACACCTTCGTAGCCATCCAATCCACGCTAAGATTCACACCTAGGCTAATCCCTCATGCCATTTTTGCTACAAGAATTTCTCTAAAAAACATATTTCAAGTGATCGGATCTTACTTCTTCCTCTCCTCTCTCCCTCTTCTTTCTCTCTCTAGCTAGTGCCCACCTGATGTCGTCGCCGGCAGCGACCCCTATGCCCGGCGGCATGCAGCCATGTTGGCGTGCTCGCGCCATGCCCACACACAGCCATGGTTATGCGTCGGTCGGGGCATTGGTCACTGCCGCTGCCAGCGAGCTGGCTCAGAAGAGTGGAGCAAGAAGATGGTTATTTTTTAAAAAGTTTAGGGTGTTTATATAGAAAAAATCTTTTGAAGCTGAGTTGGACCGAGCATGGATCTCACACGCGGATCTAGTTGTTGCGGTGCTCTTTGGAACCATAGGTTAGCTATGGAACTCCACTCTCCTTGTGCATTGGTTACAGAAGAGCGAGAAACTTAACTTTAGATTAATGAGTTCATCGGCTTATAAGCTATTAGATTAATTTATGGGTTTGGATGGCCCATAAGATATTATAAGTTGTCGTGGTTCTAAGGGGCTACTCATGTACGGTGAACTGAATGGTAGAGAGATGACAACCAAATTTAACTTTATCACCTCATAATATAAGTTGGCTTAAAGGTTGGGGGAGAACCTTATGATTCTAGAACAAACGAAAATAAATAATAAACAATATTTGAGTACTATCACTTGTTGATAGTAGTTGTCGACATCAAAGTTATTGCAGGAAAAATAATTTGAATATTGGTTAGGTTCTTACTCGGAGACCAAGAAACTTAATGAGGAAAGCCTAGTTTACCGAGACGTTGACCAAGGATTTGTGAAGGGAAAGCCAGCCAAAAGGAGTAGAATCCTTTACTTTTAGGGTATGGAATAGTGGTTCTTGGTTCCAACTCCTCAAAGTGGCTTAAAAAGCCTACATATATAAAAATTGATTTCCTCTTTCACGGAAGTCGAAAAGACAAGACTACAAGAAGGCCGTCATCGAGAAGGCTTGGTTTGTAGGGCAGCAGGCCAGGGCCCTTTAGGGTGGTGGGGGTACTTTGGTGTAAGCCAAAAAGCGTCGGCTTCATACCAAATGGTAACAGACAAATGATATAGGAAATTTTTTAAGTTCTGCATCAGAAATTAAACGAAATAACTTAGTTCAAGGGAAAGGAAAGGGATAACAAAACAAGATATGTAAAATTTTAGCGCGGAGAGAAAGATGTAAGGAATCTAAGGAATTGAGTTCTTCATCTAATTTATCTCACTTCGTAACTACTCGACTTGGTAACAAAAAGAGAAGCCGAACAAAACTCATTTTTATAACGGTACCAGGAGGAACCCTTTTTGGACTCCCCCTAGCAGAGGAGAAACGCTCGAGTTATGCCTAATTATCAGTAAAGAAATCAATCAATGAATTTTCCATTTGAAGCGTGACAATTCGAGAACTGTCGAAGTGAAGAAATACTCTAGCCTAGTAATTTCCAAAATTGGAGCATGAAACATGCCAATATACCACTATGCTTTGTTGTCACTCGTAAGTACAGAGACGCTACTCCGTCGAAGCCATAGTTAATTTGCAGGTTATTAGAAGGAACAGGTTGCTGTACCGGCATGATATCTTACGGAACAGTTTTTATTTGTACAACACATGCATGTCCACGTATACAGAATAGTTTAACCGATCGAATAGATTTTTCCGTGCTAGTCCGGTTTCAGTAATTTTTACGACCACACGATTCGCGTTAAGTTGTGTTTCTACTCCACCCATCGTCGTCAAAGATATTTTTGCAGAAACATCCTTATAATTTTATAAAAAAATGTGTTGTGCCCGTGCCCACGTTCGACCGACGCCCTCACCCGCATCTGAGCCGCGCCTGCACGTGACGGCCGTGCCTAAGCCGTGCTGCTGTGGTCGAGCGCTGGCCGGGTGGGTGGTCACCGATGACGGCACGACCGAGTGGCGGTTGGCTTAGGTGAGAGGAGGAGGAGGGAGAAAGGAGGAAGAACCAGTTCGCTTCAAATCCAAAAGTTGAGAAATTTTTTGTGAAAATACTGTATAAAGACTGGTTTGGTCGAAGCATAAATCTTGACTTATTCCAACCTTTACCGATGTTTAATTATCCCAATGTCTACGGAGCTAGACCTGTGCGACCTGAGCAAGAGCTGGTGCGTGGCGAACCCGGCGGCCGGGGCCTCGTGGCTGCAGGCGGCGCTGGAATACGCGTGCGGCGGCCACCGCGCCGACTGCAGCGCCATCCAGCGCGGCGCGCGGTGCTTCGAACCAGACACCACGGTGGCGCACGCCTCCTACGCCTTCAACGACTACTACCAGCGCAACGGCCGGGCCAACGGGACGTGCGACTTCAATGGCGCCGCTTCCATTGTCTACCAGCAACCGAGTAAGTTCACGCTCGTCGTCTTCTCGCCGACTGTCCTTGTAGCACTTCTTTCGTTTCAAAACATAAAACATCTATTTGAAAATAATAATGTTATAACTTTTAATGAATAATTAAGCTAAAAACATACTCCCTCCGATCATAAAAAAAAGTCGCCATTGAGTTTTGCACACAACTTTGACCATTCGTCTTATTCAATTTTTTGTATAAATATATAAAAATATAAGTCATACTTAAAATATATTTAACAATAAACTAAATCACAACAAAATAAATGATATTTACATAATTTTTTTCAATAAGACGAATGATCAAAGTTGTGTGCAAAAGTCAACGATGACTTCTTTTTTGTGACCGGAGGGATTATATATTTAGTATTATGAATGTGATGTATATTGTTGGATTCTTATTTATAAATACTTTTATATTATGTTAATTTTGTGTTTGTTGATGATATCTTTTAAAAAAAATAATTGTTGAAGTTATACATTGGAGACATGTCAAAAGATATACATCTTACTCATTTTTGTTTGAAACGTAAGAAATCGTGTAAATTAAGAATTAATGTTTGTTCCATTTTTTTAACAGAGATAGGCAACTGCGTCCTGCCACTGACGCCGGCCTGAGGTGAAGTAACAGCAGCATAGACCGAAGGTCAGACTACCAGCTAGGCACATGAGATTCAAGGATACATCCATATTATTCTCCTCGATGGGATTTTCAAGATAATGAAGAAGATGTGATTGTCTCTTGTGTGGTGATCAGCTTGTCGTTAGCGGTGGCGCTTCTTAGGTTTCGTCCTAGCCTTGGTTTTCCTTTTAAGGTTTTGTATCCGGTGGTTATCGTGTCCTCAACGCTTGTGGGTTGTCCTTGTGCAGGCTGTTTGGTGGATATTTTGTTTTCTTAAACTTGTGATATGTTCCCTTGCAGATTAGAGCTTGGCACAGTGTATCTCCTCTAATGTTGTTTGTTTTGCGTTTCTATTTATCCACGTAAGAATTGGATGCTTTCGTTTCTTTGATCAAGGAAATAGTGCTGGGACTGGGGCCTTTGGCAAAAAAGACAGCCTTTCACTGTCTAAAATTAATAAAGCTAGAAATAAAAAAATGCAGTACTTTCGATTCCAGTGTATATATAATCTAATTTAATAGCCATCGCATCTTTGCATTCAGGTTTAATAGTCTGCGCGCACTATAATTCTTCCTAGTATCGTCTTTGTTTACAAATAACCGTCGTTATTTACTTTGACCACACTAACAATATCATTTTTATGACACCGAAGTAAACGTTTCAGAAATACTATTCACTAGTCTAATTTGGTTAAGTTTTTTTAGAGAGTTGGCATAGCACTGCATGCCTAATTGATCAGATGAAAAGTATTCTTCTGATATAGAATGGTCTATAAACTTTTATGTCCCTAGCTAGAATGTGACAAGGGTTGAACAAATTACAATGATGACTAAAGTATCCTTGGCGGCTAGAATGGAAGCCCGACGCATGTAGCAAGTGCTTGTAAATCGATCCCGAGCATGCATGCTCGTCTCGCTGGCCAAAACGGGACGAAAATGACCAAGCGCAGTGAAACAAATTCGGAAGCTCACGAGTCACGACCGCGCGTAGCCGCGTACCAAACGAGGTGCCTCTTGTTAGACAACCACGCTACCGAGTGTAGTCCGAGGTTGCCTAACAGTACGTAGATCGTAGACGACGAAGAATAATCACAGATGAACACAGAGATGTAGGAGAGGAAAGATTTTTTATTGCTTTTCTCAGGTATACATAATAGATGGGACACTACTACGGAGGAGAAATATAGGGAGAGATTTTTTTTAAGGAAACCTGTATATGAGGCTATAGGGGATCAAATTTAGAGGTTCCTATTGGAGATAGCCTAACACCCACGACGCCCATATATATATGATGCCCACAGTCTCGAAGTTGTTGCCCACGCTATGATCATGGCGTAGCATCAGCGTGTGTTTAGGCATAGTTATTGCCATGATTATATGTAATCGACATGAGTAATTTTTGGCGCTACTATGTGTGCTAAGAATGTTACCTTTCTCATGTACCGTATAAATAGATCTCGATGTATAACACATTATCACATATTGGAATGCACTAGAGTAGAGTTTACATGCATAGAAAATATTGTTAGGGTTTGTAGGGCTATTCGGCCTACCATCTATTTCTCTGGATTATCCATGGTGTCGTTCACAATTACTTATAAGGCTAGAGGGGAGGGATCTACTCCCTTCATCTCAAAAAACAAGGCGCATAAAAACTAACGCGGATTTTAACGCACGAGCTGGCGGGGAATTGTTTTCCTCTTGTACCCCTAATCTGTTACGACGTGATTAGCGTGGCGTGATTAACGGAGTATGTTTCTTGCGCCAGCATGGCGATTTTGACGCGCGCCAGCACGTGCTTGTATTTCCCGCGCCAGCGCATGTGCGCCTGTATTTTTGCCGCGCGCGCTGCCTGTTCCCCGTGGTGCGCAGGGCATCTGCCGCCGCGATTAGGCCGTTGGCTACCGCAGCGTGCAGGCCGTCCGCCGCCGCCGCATTGAGGCCGGCCGCGGCCGCACGCAGACCATCTAGGATCTCGCTCTGAAGGCCAACCGATGCCTCTCCATGGAGGCCATTCGTCGGGCTCTTGGCGTTCGCCGGGCCTTGGAGGTCTCCTGCCGCTGCATCCATCTCCTTACGACGTTGTGAACGCACGCGAGTAAAAAAATGAGCAAAGCTAGCGCACGATCTCGGGATGAAATATGGACTTCGCGCGTAGGAATATGGAAACCAACTGCATGGCAATTTTGCCGCAAAATCAGTTGCATGCAAGTTTGTTGCCGCTGCAGCAAATTGGAAAAGGAAGCATGCAGGGGCATTATTGGAAAAAGAAGAATGCAGGGGCATCTCTAGCTCTACACGCCCTGTATTTTGGGAAAACTGATTTTTTTATACGCCCTGTTTTTTGGGATGGAGGGAGTATTAATTTATAGATCAACTCTACTTCAAGGTGTACATATTGCCCACATGTTTTTGGACAACCATGAGACTTTTGAATTGTACCACCAAACCACCATCAAACAGGTCAACACGTGAGTCTAAAATATAATAGTCCCAAATATATACGTATGAGTCATGGCCATGATCAGATTGTATATACGAGAATTCCATTCTAATCATATAGGCTTACAGCCGACAGAGCCGATCCTACTAGGCAAACCTACCGACCCCGCCCTGTGCAGTCCCCGAGTAAATTATGTACGTAGAAATTATAATTCCATTAGAGTGGATCTCATCTTATTCCTCCACTGTATTCAACACCTCAATTATCAATTCCTCGAGTGAATTTATGTGTCAAATGTATAGCATAAAAATTACATATTAAGACAATAAAAAAACATAACATATAACGAATGCACTCTAGCAGGGAAGAGTAGGCCTAGTACACCCATTTTGTGCTTTCTCCGGCCATGCCAAAAAAGTACTGATATTATGTACTACTAGGACAGGTATGCGCGCCCGCGGCGCGCCGTACGCAGAGAAGCGCAACGAAGACACGAAAGAACAGCAAGGCACGTGGACGCATACCGTTGGATCCAGCGTACGCTCGCAGGCGAACGGCGTGCAAGAGCGACCTAGAGCGAACGAGCGCAGCAAGGCACGTGGCGAAGGACGCGTGTCACGCAGGCAAAAGCAACGCTAGCGCATTGTATAATAGATAGATATGCATAAGTTTCAGCATTTTTTTTTGGTATATGTATAAGGTTTTTAGATTAAATTTGCAACTTTGAAAGTTTTTTTTTAAAGAAAGTAATAATAGGAATTTAATGTTATAATCTTGGACCCTAGTTTTCATTGGGCATGCTACATTCACGGATATAACCGGAGTCACAACCAAGACGTTGGCCTCACTTAACTAAAAAGTGTAGTCTAATAGGTGATTGGTGTTCCTCATTTTAAATTGTACTCCTACACGGTCAGTAATTGATATATATGGGGTTTAAACCTAAAAATCTCCCATCATACATTGGGTCACCAAGCCAAACAACCGTGCAAACCTGAAGACATTTCAATTTTCAAATTGTAGATTTACCACTTGTTAGATCCCATTGTGATATGGCCCATCTCATGGCTTGCAATGATCTAATTTTCTAAGATGAACACAAGCTTTAATACCATTTGTTAGGATTTGACATGACGTGATTTTGGATGATATTGGAGGCACTATAAATGGTTACGTAGTTCCACTCTTGCCCACATTTGTTACACTAAGATTATGGTCTATGGACTCTTCTCCACGGCACCACACGATACAAGCAATGCCATTTGGAAAAATACGATGAATGACACTCAATTCGGCTGTTTGGATCAATATGGTATTAAATTGGATGTCCTTGACATGTATGACACCGTGCACGCGAATTTCTCCCACCAATGACATTCTAGACATTTTTTTTTTTTTATCTTTTTTCTCCTTTTCCTCAATTTTCCCATTCTTTTCGCATTTTCTCTCTCCTCCTGACATCATGGACCCACAAGATTTAAATCTAATTTTAGTTTTTGAATTTGGAATTGGAAAACTGGTTTGAGTTTTGAAAATTGATTTGAATTTTTAATATGCTTGAATCTTGAATTTAAAATCTAACTTTACTTTTGAAATTAAAGTTTACATTTAATTTTGAATTTGAGTTGATTTTGAATATAAAATCAGTTTAAATTTTCAAAGTAGATTGAATCCTAAATTGAAAATACAAGTTGAATTTGAATTTCAAATTTTCGTTTGAATTTTGTTTTTAAAATTTTATTTTTGTTTGCATTCGATATAAATTTCAAATGTCAACTCCAGTTTGAATTTAAAATCTAATTTGATTGTTGAATTTAAAATTCAATTTGAATGTTAAACTTAAAAATAAATATTTGTTGTATGACTACAATTTTTTCTCGGGGGACAACAATTTCATGTGTTGGAGGCTGACATATGGTTCCCTGGTGTTAGGAGAAGAGAGAAAATGCAAAAAAGAATGGAAAAATAGGAAAAATGATAAAAAAAATGTCCGAAATGTCATTGGCAGGATAAATTCCCGTGGACGGTGTCATACACATCAAGGCCATCTAATTTAATGTCATATTGATACAGGCAGCTGAATTAAGTGCCATTCATCGTATTTTGCCCTAGAATATAGAATCTCACTCAAACTTGAACCTACATTATCTATTATAACTTAGAGCCCATATAAACCTATACATTACACATATTTGACACTAGATCTAACAAATATTAACCATGAAAAAGTAGAATTATTTTTGGACAGCTAGGATAAAAATATATGAATGGTTGTAACCTGTGGGCATTGGACGTGGGGCGGGTTCGATGAGCGTTGCGTTGGGTTGCCCCCTGTCACGCAGTGGGTTGAACAGGCATGACATTAGCTGTGGCGTGGGATGGCGAACAAAAACAATAGGGGCCCTATGCAGCAGCCTGCAGCCAATTTGTTGTATTATTTTTATTTTATAAAAAATATATGCCACACTATTTTTTATACCCGTCCGTCACCTACAAGGAGTTATCCCCCATGGTATAGGCAAGAGGTCCCTTGACCGTTAGCGTCACTGATGAGCTGTTGCCGACCGGTTGGGGGAGGCGCTGCCCATCACCCGAGACAGGGTCGATTGGCCCTATCATCCTCTTCATCGGAATTTGAACTATTCCACGTGCTTGGTACATGGATATCAACCCTATTACCCTTCTCATCGGACTGGTCATCACCCTCCTCATTGACAAAGTCCTCCTCTGTCATATCCACTATGATATGCACTTTCTCGCCTTCGTCACCTACCCCCTCGCCTCTACACCTCTCCCCACCTCCGAAGCTTCCTCCAGAGCCTTGTCCACACCAATGACGATGTGATCACCACGCTCTTCACCAAAATCTCATGTGCTAGTGCCATGTTCCTTCATTGTCTTCACCTCATCATTTTGCAACTCGGGCACGGCCCGGTTTACCACCTGGTAGCATTGCACCAATAACTTGAAAGATCAACCACGTTGAACTGCAATTTCTACATATCTCCTTCAATTGTGTGTTCCTTTCATAGAAAAAATTCTCCGTAGGAACATTCGTGAGTAAGACTCGCACCGGCTCAAACTCGATCTCGCAAGGTACAGGTCCGTGCATCTATGTTGAACAACAAAAACAACCATTCTATTAATGACCGGTATATTCTCTCTGACGGTCTAGACAGGCCTTGAGTGATAGAAGCAAATGCCGATAAATCCACTCCGTACGACTGTTCTTCTATCTCCCCATGGTTTATTTGGCGGACGTAGACGCGACGTTGGCATTTGGAATGCAATTGGAGGGCCGAGTCCCCGGACTTTCGGGGTTGGTCCCTCTTTGCTTGTGGAGCTCCTGCACTTGGCGGCGGGGAGTTTACCTCCTCAAGTCCTTGGGTGGACCCACACGAGGCATCAGCCCAGGGTAGTCTTGGGGACAAGCAGGCATCTGGAGTGGTCTTCTCCTGTAGTCTTGTTGCTTGGGTGCAGGGGGTCTCCCCTAAATCAACACTTGTACGTATAGAACATTGGAGTTTGCATGTCGACACATCGTTTTTGTTCTCGTAGAGCATGTAGCTTTGTATTGGGATGGATGATTCGCTATGAAACATGATATTTTCATCCGGGTTTGACATGTTCCATCTGTTCTTTTAACATGTTTCAACATTCTTTTTGACATGTTCCAATGGTTTTTAGCATGTTTCAACACTTCTCGACTATATTTCAACATGTTACATCAGTTTTTTTGCTTTGCTCCATCAGGTTTTTGTTATGTTCCATCAGCTTTTTGACATGTTTTAACAATTTTACCACGGTTTTGCTGCATCTTAAGCGACTGATTTTTAAATAAGTCTCAGTCGATTTTCACATAGGTAGATTCTACCGTTTGATCTTTTATATGTCCTATAGAGACGTTTGATCAACGGTATAGAAAATTAACTGAGAGATAAATAACTCTCGGATGCCTGATGATAAGTCAGTCCCATTTTATTAACATGTTCCAATATTTGTTTTGCTTTTTTTATGACTTCATGTTGCATATTGCATTAACAGAACATAATGTTTGAACAGATAATCAAATATTTCACTGGTACATTGTGTGTATTCCAATAGCACATTGTCTATGTTTGAAACAAGTTGATTCTATTTGGAACAAGCACACATTTTTTTTTCACTAGCACTAGATTCTATTTTGTTTTCTACTTAGATTATCCTTAATTATCTTATGTTTAAAGAATTTACCTTAAATTCTGAGCCACCTACATTTTTTTTTGTATTTACTTACTATTCAAATCAAGGCCATAAACATCATTCCACCAAAAACGTTAGCATTACGTGATGGTGAAAGTCCTTTAACTCACAGTCGTGGAAAATATAAAATGGGCCAAAAATCTAGTGTTGAAACTTGAAAATAACATGCCTGCTTTTATAAAAATATATGGAAAAGGGTAAGTTTGGGATATTCCTTGAGATGGGATATTGGGCTGCATGCTGCAAAGACCAGCACGAGTCGGCCCGAGCGAACGCACTGGGCCACCTGCCATCTCTCGTTCACGAGCACGCACGGTTCGTTCTGCCGTTGCTGTGGATTGCTACATCGATGCCGGACGTAGTGCACGAACCGAATGCGCCACTGGTAAAAAAAAACGCATGGAACGGGTCACAAGCAAAAATACAATTTTGGTTGAGAACTGAACCGAGCGGCACTCATTTGGTCATCGGCGCGGGGCGTAGAAAATATTTAGATAAGAAGATATATAGATGATCATGCTACCCATGCTATAAATGTCTTGTGAATATGAGAGAACATAATGTGAGAGAGATGTTTATAATTGCATGAGAGAGAAATGTGAAATCAATAAGGGTAGACAAAAAAACCATCAATAAATTTACATGCAAGTCTTATATTTTTAAATAAGATCATTCAAATTATATGTGTTACGTAGAAAATCTCATGGCTTGCAATGATACGATTTTCTGAGATGAACACAAGCTTTAATACCATTTGTTAGGATTTGACATGACGTGATTTTGGATGACATTGGAGGCACTATATATGGTTACGTAGTTCCACTCTTGCCCACATTTGCTACACTAAGATTATGGACGCTTCTCCACGGCACCACACGATACAAGCAATGCCATTTAGGAAAATACGATTAATGACACTCAATTCGGCTGCCTGGATCAATATGACATTAAATTGGATGTCCTTAACGTGTATGACACTACGCACTCGAATTTCTCCCACCAGTGACATTCTATACATTTTTTTTTTATCATTTTTCTTCTTTTCCTCTATTTTCCCATTCTTTTTTGCATTCTCTCTCTCCTCCTGACTTCATGGACCCACAAGATTTAAACCTAATTTTAGTTTTTTAATTTTGAATTGAAAAACAGGTTTGAATTTTGAAAATTGATTTGAATTTTTAATATGCTTGAATCTTGAATTTAAATCTAACTTTAATTTTGAAATTAAAGTTTACAATTAATTTTGAATTTGGGTTGATTTTAAATATAAACTTAGTTTAAATTTTCAAATTAGATTGAATCCTAAATTGAAAATCCAATTTGATTTTGAATTTCATAATTCGGTTTGAATTTTGATTTTAAAATTTTATTTTTGTTTGCATTCAATATAAATTTCAAATGTCAACTCTAGTTTGAATTTAAAATCTAATTTGATTGTTGAATTTAAAATTCAGTTTGAATGTTGAACTTAAAACTAAATATTCGCTGTATGACTACAATGTTTTCTCAGGGGACAACAATTTCATGTGCTGGCGGTTGACATGTTGTTCCATGATGTCAGGAGGAGAGAGAAAATGCAAAAAAGAATGGAAAATAGAGAAAAAGGAGAAAAAAATATAAAAAAATGTCCAAAATGTCACTAGCGGGAGAAATTTGCGTGCACGGTGTCATACACGTCAATGCCATCCAATTTAATGTCATATTGATACAGGCAGCTGAATTGAGTGTCATTCATCATATTTTCCCCATTTATATAGGCCCTAGAATATAGAATCTCACTCAAACTTGAACCTACATTATCTATTATAACTTAGAGCCCATATAAACCTATACATTACACATATTTGACACTAGATCTAACAAATATTAACCATGAAAAAGTAGAATTATTTTTGGACAACTAGGATAAAAATATATAAATGGTTGTATGATGTGGGCATTTGACATGGGGCGGGTTCGATAAGCGTTGCGTTGCGCTGCCCCCTGTCGCAGTGGGTTGAAGAGGCGTGACATTAGCTGTGGCAAGCTAGCGCTTGCGAGCCGCTTATGCGTGGGTGCGTGGGATGGCGAACAAAAACAATAGGGGTACTATGCAGCAGCCTGCAACCGATTTGTTGTATTATTTTTATTTTATAAAAAATTTATGCCACACTATTTTTTTATACCCATCCATCACCGGTTGGCCAATTTAATGTCATATTGATACAGGGTCGATTGGCCCTATCATCCGCTTCATTGGAATTTGAACTATTCCACGTGCTTGGTACAGGGATACCAACCCTATCACCTTTCTCATCGGACTGGTCATCACCCTCCTCATTGACACGGTCCTCCTCCTCCGTCATATCCACTATGATATGCACTTTCTCGCCTTCGTCACCTACCCCCTCGCCTCTACACCTCTCCCCACCTCCGAAGCTTCCTCCAGAGCCTTGTCCACACCGATGACAATGTGATCGCCACCCTCTTTACCAAAATCTCATGTGCTAGTGCCATGTTCCTTCGTTGTCTTCACCTCATCATTTTGCAACTCGGCCACTGCTCGATTTACTACCTGGTAGCATTGCACCAGTAACCTAAAAGATCAACCACGCTGAATTGCAATTTCTACGTATCTCCTTCAATTGTGTATTCCTTTCATAGAAAAAAAATTCTCCATAGAAACATTCATGAGTAAGACTCGCAACGGCTCAAACTCGATCTCTCAAGGTACAGGACCGTGCATCTATGTTGAACAACAAAAACAACCATTATATTAATGCTCGGTATGTTCTCTCTGACGGTCTAGACTAGCCTTGAGTGATAGAAGAAAATGTCGATAAATCCACTCTGTACGACTGTTCTTCTATCTCCCCATGGTTTATTTTGCGGGCATAGACGCGACACTGGCATTTGGAATGCAATTGGAGGGCCGAGCCCCCGGACTTCCGGGGTTGGTCCCCCTTTGCTTGTGGAGTCCCGCACTCAGCGTCGGGGAGTTTACCTCCTCAAGTCCCCGGGAGGACCCACGCGAGGCATCGGCCCAGAGTAGTCTTGGGGACAAGCAGGCATTTGGAGCGGTCTTCTCCTACAGTCTTGTTGCTTGGGTGCAGGGGGCCTCCCCTAAATCAACACTTGTACGCATAGAACATTGGAGTTTTCATGTCGACACATCATTTTTGTTCTCGTAGAGCATGTAGCTTTGTATTGGGATGGATGATTCGCTATGAAACATGATATTTTCATCCGGGTTTGACATGTTCCATCTGTTCTTTTAACATGTTTCAACATTCTTTTTGACATGTTCCAATGGTTTTTACCATGTTTCAACACTTGTCGACTATATTTGAACATGTTACATCAGGTTTTTTGTTATGTTCCATCAGCCTTTTGACATGTTTTAACAATTTTATTAACATGTTCCAATAGTTGTTTTACTTTTTTGATGACTTCATGTTGCATATTGCATCAACAGAACATAATGTTTCAACAGACAATCAAATATTAACATATGAGCCGAGCCCTATGTTCCAATGGAGCTACATCGATGCCGGACGCAGTGCACGAACCGAATGCGCCACTGGTAAAAAAAAACGAAAAAAGCCCGCATGGATACGGGTCACAAGCAAAAATACAATTTTGGTTGAGAACTGAACCGAGCGGCACTCATTTGGTCATCGGCGCGGGGCGTAGAAAATATTTAGATAAGAAGATAGATAGATAAGTAAAATAAGCTGACGAGAACAAACGCTAAAAAAGTTGTGAAATCAAGAGAAAATGATCATGTTACCCATGTTATAAATGTCTTGTGAAGAGAGAACATAAAGTGAGAGAGATGTTTATAATTGCATGAGAGAGAAATGTGTAATCAATAAGGTAGACAAAAAAACCATCAATAAATTTACATGCAAGTCTTATATTTTAAAATAAGACCATTCAAATTATATGTCTTACGTAGAAAAGAAAGAAAAAAGTACTTTCTGATAATTACGACAAATCTTTTAAAAAACCCAATGCTCAAGGCCTTTAATTACTACCTTACCGTCTTGTTGTGCTTCTTACCAATGCGGAATCTCTGCACAAAACTTTTTCCTTGTTGATTAGTCACCTCCACTTCTAATCTCATTAGAAGATACTCCCTCCGTCTTTCTACGTAAAATACGTATTTTTATTAGCACATAGAATAAAAAAGTTATGAAATCAAGAGAAAGTGAAGAGAAAATAAATGATCATGCTACCCATTTATAAATACCTTGAAAATATATGAGAGAACATCATCTGTAAGAGTTAATCAGAAATGCATTGGACAGAATTTGTGTAATAAATAAGAGAAGACATGAAAAATATTAATGAATTCACATGCGCATCTTAAGGCATGTACAATTCTCCACTTCAGCTGTCCGTAGGGTGGAAATGAGCCGAGCTTGAGCGAGCCAAGCCTTGGCTCGGCTCGGCTCGCTCACTTTCAGGCTCGGCTCGGGCTCGGCTCGCTCACCGAACGAGCTGGAAAAAAGCTCGTCTTGGGCTCGTTGGAAGCTCGGTCCGACTCGTGACCGCTCGCGATCCTGATGAAGAGCCTAGTATGTACTTTTTTGTGTTTGAAGAAAAGGGTCTCAGGGATTCCGATAAAGGATTGCCTTTGGGATGAGACTTTGAGAGCCTTTTTCAAACGTGTATTAGGCGTATGTCTAGTCATAGACAAGTGAAGTTTTCAATTATAAGTGGTATGGGATGAAATAATACCTAGAAACCCATGAATCCACGAGCCACGAGTGAGCCATGAGCGAGCTAGCCCTAGGCTCGACTCGACACGCTAATTGATCGAGCAAGAAAAAAAGCTTGAGCTCGGGCTCGTTGGCCAACGAGCTGAGCCCGAGCCCGAGCCAAAACCGAGCGAGCTACGAGCTGCTCACGAGCTTTGAGCCAGATTGCCAGCCCTAATTGTTTGTAGACTTTCTATAAGAGATGCCACCTTATTATTTTGCTGACGTGGATGAGAGAGATAAGAATGAGAGAAGGGAGTCGTCGCCTGGCCAAACGACGATGCTAGTAGCTCTCCCAACGATTTGCACTCCCGCAACATGCATGCAACGGTACACTACACATGTAGCCAGCACATTTGGCTTATTTTCTAATTCACTTTTTTATATATATTTTGATTAGTATATCCAATTAACGAACCAATTTTAAAAATGGGTTTCTGATATTTTTTAAATTTTTACTTTTGAATTTTTTACCTTGCCTTATAAATTTAAAAAAAATAAATTTTTACTTTTGAATTTTTTACCATCTATTGTTTGTTTTAAATTTTTTTATTTTCGTTTTAAATTTATATCTCTCGATCAACATAGTTTTTAAACTCCATGCAACTATTAAATGACTATTCAGACAGATCTAGAGACAACCCATTGTATGCACAGGCTATAGAGCTGTCTGTAAATAACATGGCAATGCTTTACAGACAGTAGCCATCTCGAGCATTGTACACGTCCTTATATTTTTAAACAAAATCATTCAAACTACATGTCTCATATAAAAAAAAATTGAAGGAGCATACTCTTCTCGGGAGGCCGACATTGTGGACTTATGTGCCCACTCCAAATATATATAGAGAGATAGGTCGAGTCCTATTTCGTCCGATGGACTCGAGAAAACGATGGTCGTTGGCATGTACATAAAATTCCGGAATTGCCAGCTCAGGGGCCTAAACGAGATATTTATCAATTATCATGAGACGATCATGAAAAGAAAATGCTAGCTGCTACGTACTTGATCTGTCACATGATTTTTTTCGGTTTTTCCACACGAGTTGACGAATGTGACAACGAGCCTAACTGCGGAGGTTTTTTTTTTTTTTTTCTCATTTCTTTCCACGATTGGCTTTGTCTCGACGAGGACTGCATGTAGCAGGACATGTGAGTCTCGATACAAGTTGGCATATCAATGGTGCGGATTGCGAAGGTGCAGACAGTCGTGGAGATGGCCTGCATGCACTTGTGAGCAAACATTTTGCGTACATGACAAGGAATGGTGGTGTGCTGGTTCTCCGGTGCGTATGGCGCGCGACAATTTGCCAATTGATGCTAGCTTGTATACACGCATGCATGCTGAGAAATGTTGGAAAATAAGTGAGCCAAGATATCAAGAGTGGGTTCGGCGGTCCATCACTCCATCGTGGGTGGCGGAGTGTACCACCCACAAGGAAGCCATCTTGTCTGCCATTGGAGTTTGCCTTCCTCTCCTTCCCTTCAACTTAATTTATTTACTTATCTTTCAAGCTAAACTTCGAGAACTTTTCAAGATAGTTTAAAAAGTATAGTGATATTTATTGGACATGATTTTAAGAGTCTGAGACATGGTTTTAGAATAGAAAAACAGAAAAGAAAAGATGAGTCGTTTAATCTTTTGATTTTGATTTGAAGATACGTACAGATAACAAAATAAGAAGATATATTACCTATAGAGAAGAGGAAGGAAAAATTACCTTGCAAGCCACCACTCACAAAGGCACATTAAGCTTGCCTTAATTAACTCCCCCCGCCATCTCTATCGAAATCAAATTAACATTGTCTTAATCAAGCTCCACGAAGACAACGGTATGGTTCTACCACTCACATTGGTCATCATTGACTTGCCCCTTGTAATTCAGAGAAGCTGTTCTCAAAACACAATTCAGAGAAGCTTTAAATATTTACATAAAAGATTGTACTTTTGATGTTTTTGGGAATCACTCTCTAAATTATCTAATTTTTTTGTTTATAGAAATGTGGAACCCACGCTACAGCTATCAGAGAGGAATGAATGCGAGCAAATTCTTCGCTTAGTGATTTGTGATGCTCCTTCATCCCATAACCCTTTTGTAAAAACAAGAACCAAGATGAAAATCTGACTATAGGAAAATACATCTATTTCAACAACGAAGCCATCTACTATGAGGCATAAACTGTCCACCCTAATTAAGGTCAACGGCTAGCCGTCGACCATAGGTCGCCTATCTTGTGTCATCGACACTACAAAAGTGTTCGACAGTCATAACTACGGCCATCCACCATAGCGCGCTGTCCTTGTTCACAAGTGGATAATAGGGCTGGTTCTGAAGTTACGGTCAACAAACACCATCTAGCCATCGACAATACTTATTTTTTAGGAGAAAAAAAAAGAAAGCACAACCCCAAATTCATCCAAATGCAAATTTAATCGAAATCCATCATCTAAGCAACCAAATTAGTCGGAAAGTCATCTCCCTGACCAAAGTTGATGTGCCCAAATCCATGTGCGTAGTCCCAAATCCATCACCTCTATTCGGAAAGTCATCTTCCTGACCAAAGTTGATGTGCCTAGATCCATGTGCGCAGGGCCGTTCCAAAGTTTTCAGGGGCCTCGGGCGAATTCAAACAATGTGGCCCTTTTTATTGGCTACCATGATTTTTGTAGATAAAATATCATATTTTTATATCATAAATTTGCTAGAGTTTAGAGAATAAGTCATAAACAAAACATAGTTTCGAAGATACTCAAACTCAAGCAATATTCAAGTAAATTTATCTCTGTGTTCCAAGATGCACCTCCATGGTCTAGGCTCCTCCATGCGCCGCATTGCCATCACTTCCCAAAATTGCGCTCCAAGATGCACTTCCAATGTCCAAGCCTGTCGGTGTAATAAATACCAGGGTATAGAGAGCCTTGGGGGAAACCTCGAGGGCCCACCCTCAACGGGGTGTTCACCAAGCCCCATCTCCTAGCCGTCTCGGAGGAGATGAGAGATATGGATCTTCTCAATGCCACGGTGGATAGTCTGATGAAAGTAGGTACCATTTTCAGGCTTCGCTTCGGTGTTTCCCTCATATCTTCATAAACTTATTGGTTTGCTTCTTATGCTTCTCCCACAGACAGGCCTCCTTACCAACAGCGCCTACGCCTGTGAGCGGAAGAGGCACATGGAGGCAGACCTCCTCGAGGAGGAGATCTACCGTTTTCGGGTTGAGGCGGAGAAGTGGGGAGAGGAGGAGGACCTTCTCAAAGAAAAGGCCGAGCTTGAGAGGAAGCTCAGCCTCGCCTGCGGCCTCGCAGAGAAATATCTCGGCGAGGTTATAGAGGTGGAGGAGGAGGTCGTCGACACGGCCGCCGCGCATCGGGAGCGCGACGAGGCGAAGCAGGAGGCCAGGGTCGCGCGGCTCGACGTTACTCGGTTTGAGCAAGAATGCTAGAAATTCCAGGATCGGGTCGACGAGCTGAAGACTCTCCTCGACGTGAAGGAATCAGCCAACGCGAAGATGAGAGAGGACCTCACGGCGGCCCAAAAGGATTTGCGGAAGGCTAAGGCCCATGCGCTGATGGAGAGGGTTCGGGTTCTCCAGGCGGAGGAGCGGGTTGACGCCCTTCTCCAGAACATGGAGGAGCTGAACCACGTTGTGGGTGAAGCACGAGAGGCCTTCCTATAGGAGCTACCTCGCTTCGGGGATGAGGTCCCGAAGATGCCCCCATCGGGTCTCGAGGCAGCAGGGTTCTTAAAAGCTACGGCCCAAAGCATCATGAAGACGGTGTTCTCATTCATGGGCCATGCATCACAGGTGGGGGCCACAGCTGTTCTCCGTCTCTTGGAGGCTAGCGGCTACAACCATGTAGCAGGGCTCGTGGCCTCGGCTCCTAACTTTAGCGAGGCGACGCCTCTGGCCTCTGCCTCAGTGTGTCGCTCTGCCGCTCGCTTCTTCATGGACTTTTGGAGAACCCATGGCGCGGAGCTCCGTCCAAGGATCGGGTGAGCCAGGCTGATCGGGCCAGTAGCTTTAGGGCTTCGGGGACTTACCGATTGTAATATATCATGCTTGTAATTCCCCTTTCTTTTAATAAAGAAGACTATTGCTGGTTTTGCTTTATTTCCTGTTATTCCTTCTTGCAACCCGCCTGAAGCAATTTTGTTACTTCCCTCTTTGCCGCCTCCCATCTTTCATCATCCATCTTCCGGAGCTTTTGCTTCTTCAGCCTCACACCACTTTTCACAGCCAGGGAGTGATGAATGACATCCCTTGCCACCCCCAGTAAATCCGATGCGTCCCAGACGAAGATGCCTTGGTACACCCGGAGTGTCTGCAGAAGGGTTCCTTCCTCTGCAGGTGTTAGATTTGCCCCTAGGATGACCTCCTTCTCTCTAGACCTGCCCTCTTTAGTGGGGGTTCTGAAGGAAATGAACCTCCAGGGCCGAAGCTAAGACCCAAATACCCCTACTTTTCTATCTAAGGTGGGGCTACGGGAGTACTTACAGAGGGACCTGCTTGTTACGACCAGCCAGCATATCTCCCAGCCACATGATGCTGGTTGTTACGGCCAGCTGGCATATCTTCCTGACAGTCTGACACACAATATGATTCCTGTCGACTGTTGCAGATCGTACTTGTTGTTCCCTAATCTTCTTGGCTCCCACACAACCACCTTCGCTTCACGATCCGGACTTAGGCATTTTTGTTTTCGGGCGAGATAGTCCCCGCCCGCTTTTGCCATTTTTGTTTTCGGGCGAGATAGTCCCCGCCCGCTTTTGCCTCTCCCCAGGGGGAAGGCAAGGCTCCCTTCGGGTATGCGTCTCCTTCGACCCGTCATTGCTTCGTGCCATGGGGGCGAGGCTCCCTTCGGGTATTCGCCTTCCTTGGTCCGCCAATGCTTCGCACCAAGAGAGCGAGGCTCCCTGCGGATACGCACCCTCTTTATCCTTCTGAGCTGGTTCACCTCCTCCTCTGATTTATAGGGGATAGGTGTCCCCTACTGCAACAGGAGCCCCTGCATTCTTCAGTTCGAAGGGCATTCTTAGGAAGCAGTATGTCTCGAAGGGAGTGATGAATGCTGTGCAATCCTCATCCTCCTTCCTCATGTAGACCTGGTGATACCCTAAGTATGCGTCTAGTAAGCTCATCATGGCGCTTCCTGCGGTGGAGTCCACTAGCTGATCAATGCACGAGAGTGGGAAGTCGTCCTTCGGGCAGGCCTTGTTAAGATCAGTGCAATCCACACACACATCCTTCAGGAGCCGTTGGACTTCTTCACCATCACCACATTGGCAAGCCACTCTGAATGTAGTGATTTGTGAATGATCCCCGCGCCTTGTAGCCTCGCCTCTAAGGTGCTCCGCATGGGATTGTACTGGCCGACAATACTGCACAAGGCAAAGAAATTGGTCCGCACCTGCAAAGCATGCCAGTGGATGGGCAAACCAACGAAAGCTTAGAAATTTCAAATGAATATATTAGAATGTCCTAAGTTTAATTTTTTAAAAAAACAAAGTTAAAATTTACTTATTGTGATACTTTGAAGAAGAGCCCAGAAATTTCAAACGAATATATTTTATAAATATTTATATTTCAATTTGGGTTTGCAGAACTAAAAAAAAAATTTCGAAGCTCTCTCATTCCTCTCAACTCTTTCCTTCTCTCTCCCTCCCTCGGCTGGAAACCTAAATCCTCTCGGTTGAGCCCAAAACCTTAAAATTGCCTGGTTGAGCCAGCCGTTCTTCCCCTTCCTTTACTGAAACCCTAATTTTGCTCGGCCACACCCAAACTTGTGTTCCGATCAAAGCCCTATCGTCGTCCAAGCCATATTCCTCTCCTTTCCTCGACTTAAACCCAAATCGATTAACCCTTCCCTATACCATTGGCCGAGTTATGCCCGTCATTGGCCGACCATCGTCTAACGAACCGAAACCCTAATTTTGGCTGACCTTCATCGAAGCCCTAACCGGTCGAACTTCCGTCTCTCCCGGTCGAGATGAGTCCGTAGTCTAATCTTTTTCCTTGTACCAAGGTCAGTCGCAAGCAAACCACTTCTCCATCTTTCCACTACCTTTCCCTTTATAACCATTGAATGAAACCCTAAACCCGATTGATCTCCCATGCAACCCTGACCGGTCGGACTTCTATCCCTCTTGGTCGACATCCTTCGAAACTCCACCTTTGTCTTTTTTGGCCGAGGCAATGCCACCATCCAACCCGTAGCTCGCCGGAGGCCACCTCTGATCTGCATCGGGAGCTGCTGCTATCGTCGATCCCTTGCCGCATCGCACATCTCCTGCACCCGACCTCCGTCTCGAGAAAACACAGTCCAACACCAAATCTACCCCCAAAGCAACCGGATTCGCCGATTAGCCCAATCGGGCTCTATTTCTAATTTCCAATCAATTTGGGCTCTAAGCCGAATCCCATGTTCACCTCAGAACCGTGGCCCACAAATGAACCTAGCAAAAACCCTAGCCCTGCACTCCCATGGTTACCACCGCCTCATCCCCGTGGTCTCGTCGCCCTCCGCCTCACGACGTCCGCCGTCCATACAGGAACTCAGATCGGGGCTCGTCCATGCAACAGTCATCGCCCCTTCCCCCCCTCCCCCCAGTACTGCCGCCGCCCTGCCAACAGTCATTCCCATCCCGCTGCCGCTGCCCTAGCCGCGCCTCTTCTCGCTGGCTGCGCCTGCCACTGCTGCTCCCAGGCCGACCTTGTTGTCGTCGGAGCGAGCCACGCTGCCAGGAGGAGCAGCGCCGCTGTCATTGTTGTTGCCCGGCCGAGCCACCCCAGCGTGCAGCAGCCGTGCAAGCCACCGACGCCGCCTCTAGTAGCACGCCGCCACCCCGTGCTCTCCCTCCATCTCCTCTCCCTTCCTCCCTTCCTGCCTCCCTCAGCTTGGAGGAGGAACACATGAGGAACGAGCTCCGATCCCCTTTTTGCATGCCGATCTGGAGGTTGAAGATGATCCCCTTTTTAATTCAACTGGCTGTGCACTATTTGGATGAACATTGTCCCTTCCGATTTCTGTATCTCCAAAACCAAATTTTTTAGCTTCCTAATACTTTATTCTGCCTACAGTAATTATTTTGTATTTTCCTAAATTTTGTTTGCAATCGCCTTTTCGTGAGCGCCTCGTTTTGCGTGTAATCATCGCCGACTTCGCGAGACAGACGCCAAGCGACGCTATTGAAGGCAAAATTATTTCGATCGGGATTCGTGAAGATCCGAAGCGCATTTTGATTACCGAGGCATCTTCACTTGTAACTTGTCTAGTATCTTTATTAAAATATATTGCAATTGTTTATTTATTTGCATCTCGTTTTGCTTGTAGACCGTACTGGTATTTATACCGGAGTTACGAGTGCCGATAGATTCTCGAAAGATCGTCAAGACCAAGACTCGGGTCAGATCATCGCCAGCGGTGACGCTAGAGCCGTGTATGCCGACAACCTCCTGGGAGGACGTGGAGGCGTGGACTTCGGACCGAGATGTTGCCACGAACAATGTTGACCATTAATGGCTGCAATTCCTTACGAGGCCAATCGATACTAGGCAAGCACTAGTTTGTTTGCATATTTCTGTCCTAAGTTTTACTACCTTCGTCCGTCCAAAAGTACGTTCTCTCTTGGCTATGATTTAGGGCAACAGTCTTGGACGGAGGGAGCTTAATTGTCTTTACTTTTCGTAATTCACCTTTGCATGCATATTAGAATAATGTGTGTGCCTTATTCATGCTAGTCATTTATTAGCATGACTAGATCTCATTTGATGAACCCTTTACTGTTTTTTAGCCTATCCTTTGACTAGATGTTAGGATTGCATTGGGATTTCACTATAAAATGTGCCTTTGAGAGGCATATGCTTCGTGATGTTGTTTTTGGTTAAACCTAAACTACTAAAACTAGTGCAGATTGCTTAGGGGAGACCCGACAGTGATGGTTCCGGGAATGTGGTGGAGATTGGAGAATCTCCTCTAATAAGGACTCAAGCTTGTGTATTGCTAAACCAAACCTTACCATACGACTACTTATGCCTTTGGCCCTAGCTTAGTACCCTACGAAACTGATCGTAGGCTGTCTGGTTACGTTTTGTCACTATTGCCCTAGGGTGTGGCTTGCAACCATACCTGAGGGGTAGGTGCATTCCTGAGACCGAATGGCTTAAATGGGGAACGCCCCCGAGTGGTGTTCGGAAGTAGTAGACGCCCTACCGCGGCGGGCACCGGCGGGGCCGGGGAAACCAAAAGAGAGGGCAGGCGAAGTGGTGGGCATAGTAGGATAGAAAAATTGAAACTTTATTTGGTTAGTAAGTAGGTCTTTGTGTAAAATAACCATTTCCTGATCTTTGCCGTTGCATACTCATTATATTTATCGCGGATAATCTTATTATTCAAGTTGCATGTCTGATCAGAATCAGGAGGGTCCGAACTCAGGTGTAAAGGACTAGCTACGGGAATCCGGGTCAATTGCAATTGCTTGGATCTCGTCGTTGAAGGCTGTTGTTGCTCTGATGTTCTTTTTATTCATTCTTAATATTTGGTAATATCTGTCTTAATGTTATAGCAGGTGATGCTACTTTCAAATACTTCGTTATTTTAAATAATTACGGAATGCCAGCAATGATAACCAGTGAACTGTCCATCATGAGGTATTGAGGTACTAGTCTAGGTCTAGTATCAGATCATGGTGCCGGATCCCCTGTGGAGATGCAGCGGGCATGACAAAGAGGAAGCCTGCAATACGTGTTCGTAGCAGTGGAATATTTCTCTAGATGGGTGGAAGCGGAGCCAGTGGCAAGCATTACAGCAGAGGCTGCAAAGAAGTTCCTATGGAAAGCAATCATATGTCGTTTCGGAGTACTTGCTCAAGTGGTTGTCGACAACGACACACAGTTTGCATCATTCAAAGAATTTGAGCGACGGGGAAATTTGACTCAGCCTGAGAAGGACCGTACATAGTCAAAGAATCCACTTCGAAGGGGACACATCGACTAATAATCCTGGAGGGGGAGGAGGTCCCAAGGACGTGGAACACCGAGGCTTTGAATAAGTATTACGCGTAGGATAAAAAAAGGAGGAGAAGAAGGGTAGAGCAGAAGGGAATATGTAATGACACAATGGCACAAGGACCTTTATTGATATGAAATAAAGTTCTGACGGCGCGGGTTCGCGTCTCCTCCCGTGGTTTTTTTGCCACACCTGAAGAGGGGGAGGTTTTTTTCCACGTAAAATATCGCGCCTCATACTTGTTTGCACGCACCAAAGCCCGTCCTAGATGGCCGGCACCTAGCTGGTCCACGCCGCAGGCGCCTAGGGCCCTGAGGTATGCCCAAGCGCTAAGTCCTTGCCCCTCGAAGCGAAGCCCGTCTTAGGCGGCCGGCACCTCGCTACTCCGCACCCCAGGTGCCTAGGGGCCTGAGGCACACCCTAGCACTATGTCCTCGCCTCTCAAAGCGAAGCCCATCCTAGACGGCCGACACCTAGCCGCTCCGCGTCCCAGGCACCAATGGGCTGGAGCCACGCCCTAATGCTAAGTCCTCGCCCCTCGAAGTGAAGCCAGTCCTATATGGCCGACACGTAGCCGCTCCGCGCCCCTGGCGCCTAGGGGCTGGAGGCATTCCCTAGCACTAAGACCTCGCCCCTCGAAGCGAAGCCCGTCCTAGACGGCCGGCACCTAGCAGCTCCGTGCCCTAGGCGCCTATGGGCTGGAGGCACGCCCTAGAGCTAAGTCTTCGTCCCTAGAAGCGAAGCCTGTCCTTGACGGCCGACACCTAGCCGCTCCACGCCCTAGGTGATTAGGGGCTGGAGGCACACACTAGCACTAAGTCCTCGCCCCTCGAAGTGAAGCCCGTCCTAGACGGCCGGCACCTAGCTGCTCCGTGCCCCAGATGCCTAGGGGTTGGAGGCACGCCCTAGCATTAAGTCCTCGCCCCTCGAAGCGAAGCCCATCCTAGACGGCCGACACCTAGCCGCTCTGCGCCCCAGGCGCCTAGGGGCTGGAGGCACGCCCTAGCGCAAAGTTCTCGCCCCTGGAAGTGAAGCCCATCCTAGACAAATAGCCATGCATCCTCCGAGGCATCCAGCATGGCTATCTGCACCGTTATGTCCATGGGATGCGCCTCTACCGGGACCGTGCCCACCCTCGCTCCAGAAGTTGTGGGCGGAGGAGAGGGGACCGTCAACGCCCTCCTCAGTGCGGCGTTCTCCCCGAGAGCCTCCACCGCGTCATCCTGGGCATTCCTCTCGTTCGCACGGGGGATGCTGATGGGGGCACAGGGGCGGCCCGATCTTCTGGTGAGACTCGAGGGGATAATTTCGATCTAGTCGGAGAGGCGACCTTGACGATCCGGCTACCAACCTCGCAAAGATGAAAACCCGGCAATCGCTAAACCACCAAACCTGCTCGTTATCAACCACGCCAAGAACGCGATTAACCTGGCCACGAAGGTCGTTTCCTGCAAGCGATCGAAGAACAAGCAAGAAACAAGATAAACACAATCTAAATATTGCAAAATATGGATGAAGCACTTGAATAAATTTGAGGTTCGATAACTCGACTCGGGTGGTCTAGCCGACACACGCAAATTCGAGGGGGGACGCACACGGGGTCTACCAACACACAACCAAACCTGAGTCTAAACAATGACGGCTACTGAATATATAGCGCACGTGTAGCGGCGGGCCACCAAAATCCGGAGCTTCCATCGAAGGGTGTCCCCCTACAAAAGAGGGGAATGCCCAAGATGACGCGGTGGAGGCTCTCGAGGAGAACGCCGCCCCGGGGAGGGCGCCGACGGTCCCCTCTCCTCCGCCCACGACTTCCGGAGTGGGGGTGGGCGCGGCCCCGGTGGAGGGGCATCCCTTGGACATGACAATGGAGATAGCCATGCTGGATGCCCATTCATCCTCCAGGGCTGCCCCATCGCCCAGCCAGGTGAGGCTTCGGCGGACTGGGGTGAACGTCCGCGCCCCCCGCCCGGCCAATGGATCTAATGGTGGTGGATCTCAACACTCGCCCCGCACTTCGTGCCCTCAGCGGGGTGTTCTCCGAGCCCCATCTCCTGGCCGTCACGGAAGAGATGAGGGATACGGATCTTCTCAGCGCCACGGTGGGTAGCCTGAGGATAGTAGGTACCATTTTCGGGCTTTCCTTCGGTGTTTCCCTCATATCTTCATGAACTTATTGGTTTGCTTCTTATACTTTTCCCGCAGACATGCCTCCTTACCACCAGCGCCTATGCCCGTGAGCGGAAGAGGCACGCGGAGGTAGATCGCCTCGAGGAGGAGATCTATTGTCTTCGGGTTGAGGTGGAGGAGTGGGGAGAGGAGAAGGAGGAGCTTCTCAAAGAAAAGGCCCAGCTTGAGAGGAAGCTCAGCGTCGCCTGCGGCCTCACAGAGAAATATCTCGGCGAGGTTATGGAGCTGAAGGAAGAGGCTGCCGACGCGGCCGCCGTGCATCGGGAGGCCAGGGTCGCACGGCTCGACGCGACTCGGTTCGAGCAAGAATGCAAGAAATCCCAGGACCTGGTCGACGAGCTGAAGACTCTCCTCGATGTGAAGGAATCAGCCAAAGCAAAGATGAGGGAGGACCTCACGGCGGCCCAAGAGTATTTGCGGAAGGCTGAGGCCCGTGCTCGGATGGAGAGGGTTTGGGTTCTCCTGGCGGAGGAGCGGGTTGACGCCCTTCTCCAGAACATGGAGGAGCTGAACCGCGTTTTGGGCGAAGCACGGGAGGCCTTCCAAAAGGAGCTACCTCGCTTCGAGGACATGGTCTCGGAGATGCCCCCCTCCATTGGGTCTCGAGGCAGCGGGGTTCTTAATGGCCTTGTACATTTCAGCTTATCATAATGTAGCGTAGCGTTTCAACAAAATTTGAGAGTATTTAAAATGGGGTTTAAATATTATAAAAAATTGAAAAATAGTTTTAGGATCTTTATGACAACTACTAAAAACCTGAGAAAAATCATTACAAATTATTACACCAAATAGGCTATATAAAAAAGATAAATTTTGCTGAAAGGATACGCTACACTACATTAAACTGAAATATACAAGGCAAAGGCTACGGCCCAAAGAGTCGTGAACATGGGGTTCTCGTTAACGGGCCATGCAGCGCAGGTGGGGGCCACAGCGGTTCTCCCTCTCCCGAAGGCTAGCGGCTACAACCATGTAGCGAGGCTCGGGGCCTTGGCTCCTAACTTCAGCGAGGTGACGCCTCCGGCCTCTGCCTCCGCGTGTCGCTCTGGCGCTCACTTCTTCAAGGACTTTTGGAGAACCCATGGCGAGGAGCTGGTGCGGAGCTCCATCCAAGCATCATCGAAGCCGAGAAGTGGAGCGGGCGAGCCGGGCTGATCGGGCCAGTAGCTTTAGGGCTTCGGGGACTTACCGATTGTAATATATCATGCTTGTAATTCCCCTTTCTTTTAATAAAGAAGACTATTGCTGGTTTTGCTTTATTTCCTGTTATTCCTTCTTGCAACCCGCCCGAAGCAATTTTGTTACTTCCCCCTTTGCCGCCTCCTATCTTTCAACAACCATCTTTCGGAGCTTTTGCTTCTTCGGCCTTACATCACTTGTCACAACCAGGGAGTGCTAAGTGGCATCCCTTGCAACCCCGGTAAATTCGATGCGTCCCAGGCGAAGATGCCTTGGTACGCCCGAAGTATCTGCAAAAGGGCCCCTTCCTCTGCAGGTGTTAGCTCTGCCCCTAGGATGACCTCCTTCTCTCCGGACCTACCCTCTTTAGTGGGGGGATTTGAAGGAAATGAACCTCCGGGGCCGAAGCTAAGACCCAACTATCCCAACTTTTCTATCTAAGGTGGAGTTATGGGAGTAATTACAGGGGGACCCGGTTGTTACGGCCAGTCAACATATCTTCGAGCCACATGATGCTGGTTGTTACGGCCAGCTGGCGTATCTTCCTGACACGCGATATGATTCCTGTCAACTGTTGCAGGCCGTACTTGTTGCTACCTAATCTTCTTGGCTCCCACGCAACCGCCTTCGCTTCACGAACCGGACTTAGGCGTTTTCGTTTCTGGGTGAGATAGTCCCCCCTACTTTTGCCTCGCCCCGGGTGATGAGGACATCACCGGAACGGATACAAACTTAGCAGCACCACCGCCATCTCATATGGAAGGACCAATTACAAGGGCACGGGCTCGTCAAATAAATCGACAGGTGAATTCATTCCTCAGACTATCTTTCCATGACATGGAGAATAGATGGCTACCTAATGACGTTATTGCACTTAGAAACCTTGGGAAGGATCAGCAAGGACTCATTTCAACATCAAAACTTGTTGCAACACAAGACAAGCCCGAAAGCAGCTATTCTTGCCCATTCAAGAGCAGTCTGTAATAAAACAAGCATAACACTGTCATCCGGAGTCCGTTTGGAGCGTTTGACCATAGTTTGGACATGCTCAGAAGACAAGCTTTCCAACGGATCTGGCCTCACCTCCAAATTCCTTCTATAGCTCCTGGAATAGTCAAAAACATGTGCGGCCAGAACAAGTTGGGTCTTGGATAGCATATTGGGCAAGGTCCATGTATTCCCCATCCCTTCCCTTGTTAGGGTTTCCCTCTCCACGAGTTCCAGCAGCCACCCTACTATATGTGGCTGGTTACTCACCATTTTGGGTAGGTTTTATTCATTTTGTTATCTTCCACTTTGGAGAAACATCCTTCAATCCCTTGTGCTTGTTAGCCAATCAATTCAAGCAGTAGAACCTCAACTCTATTGCTGTGAGCTTAGTCTTATTTGCATTTCAGATTACCTTTTACTTGTTCTTGCTTGTTTCTTTGATTGATAGCAGGAATAGACCTTCGTGGTCAGGTCAATCGCGTTCTTGGCGGGGTTGATGACGAGTAGAACTGGTGGTTTAGCGATCGTCGGGCCTTGTCCTTGTGTGGCTGGTAGCCGGTTCGTCAAAGTCTCCTTTCCGCCAAATCGAGCATACCAACTCACCGGTAGATCGGGTAGCACCTTGAGCACATCACCAGGGGGAAGGCAAGGCTCCCTTCGGGTATGCGTCGATCTCCTTCGGCCCGCCATTGCTTCGTGCCAAGGGGGCAAGGCTCCCTTCAGGTATTCCCCTTCCTTGGTCCGCCATTGCTTCGCACCAAGGAAGCGAGGTTCCCTTCGGATACGCACCCTCTTTATCCTTCTGAGTTGGTTCACCTTCTCCTATGATTCATAGGGGATAGGTGTCCCCTACTTCAACAGGAGCCCCTGCATTCTTCAGTCCAAAGGGCATTCTTAGGAAGCAGTATCTCCCGAAGGGAATGATGGATGTTGTGCAATCCTCATCCTCCTTCCTCATGTAGGCCTGCTGATACCCTAAGTATGCGTCGAGTAAGCTCATCATGGCACTTCCTGCGGTGGAGTCCACTAGCTGATCAATGCATGGGAGTGGGAACTTGTCCTTCGGGCAGGCCTTGTTAAGATCAGTGAAATCCATACACATCCTTCAGGAGCCATTGGACTTCTTCACCATCACTACATTGGATAGCCACTCTGAATGTAGTGATTCGTGAATGATCCCCGTGCCTCGTAGCCTTGCCTCTAAGGTGCTCTACATGTGATTGTACTAGCCGACAATACTGCACAAGGCAGAGAAATTGGTCCGCACGTACAAAGCATGCCAGTGGATGGCCAAACCAACCAAAGCTCTCTTTTTCCTCTCTTTCAAACGAATATATTAGAATGTCCCAAGTTTATTTTTTAAAAAAAACAAAGTTAAAATTTACTTATTGTGATACTTTGAAAAAGAGCCCAGAAATTTCAAACGAATATATTTTATTAATATTTATATTTCAATTTGGGTTTGCAAAACTACAAAAAAAAAACAATTCAAAGCTCTCTCTTTCCTCTCTCCTCTCAACTCTTTCCTTCTCTCTCCCTCCCTTGGCTAGAAACCTAAATTCTCTCGGTCGAGCCCGAAACCCTAAAATCCCCTGGTTGAGCTGGTTGTTCATCCCCTTCCTTTGCTGAAACGCTAATTTTCCTCGGCCACGCCCAAACTTATGTTTCGATCAAAGCCCTAGCATCGTCCAAGCCATATTCCTCTCATCGACTTAAACCCGAATCGATTAACCCTTCCCCGTAGCATTGGCTGAGCTATGCCCATCATTGGCCAACCATCGTCTAACGACCCAAAACCCTAATTTCGGATGATGACCTCCATCGAAGCCCTTGCCGGTCGAACTTCCGTCTCTCCCGGTCGAGACGAGTCCATGGTCTAATCTTTTTCCTTGTACCTAGGTTGGTTGCAAGCCAACCACTTCTCCATCGTTCCACTAACTTTTCCCTTTAGCCTCATTGATCGAAACCCTAAACCCGATCGATCTCCCTTGCAACCCTGACTGGTCGGACTTCCGTCCCTCTTGGCCAACATCCTTTGAAACCCACCTCTATCCCTTTTGGCCGAGGCAATGCCACCATCCAACCCGTAGCTCGCCGGAGGCCACCTCTGATCTGCATCGGGAGCTGCTGCTATCGTCGATCCCTTGCCGCATCGCACATCTCCTGCACCCGACCTCCGTCTCGAGAAAACACAGTCCAACACCAAATCTACCCCCAAAGCAACCGGATTCGCCGATTAGCCTAATCGGGCTTTATCCCTAATTTCCAATCAATTTGGGCTCTAAGCCCAATCCCACATTCACCTCAGAACCCTGGACCCCTATAAACCAACAAAAACCCTAGCCCAGCACTCCCACGGGTTGCCGCCGCCTCATCCCCGTGGTCTCGTCGCCCTCCGCCTCGCGACGTCTGCCGTCAACACAGGAACTCAGATCGAACCTCGCCCATGCAACAGCGTGGCGCCTACCCAGACCCTGACCCCACTGCCGCCACCGCCCTACCACCAGTGGAGGTGCCGCTGCCGCCCCGGGCCCGTGGAGCTGTCGTGGCCTGAGCACCGCCGCCGTGCTAACCCACCCGCCGACCCGATGAAAAGGTTGTGCCCCTCGCCGCGCGGGACATCTGTCGGCTCGGATGTCATTCCCATCCCACTGCCGCAGCCCTAGCCACGCCTCTTCGCGCCGGTTGCGCCTGCCGCCATCTCTCCCAGGCGAACCGTGCCGCCGTCGGAGCGAGCCGCCGCCGCGCGCTCTCGCCAGTGTAGCCACGCCGCCGCTATGCCGCCTTGTGGAGCCGCTGCCGCTGCCCTCACTGTTGAGCCGTCGCCGTCGCCGCTGCAGGCAAAAGGAGCAGTGCCGCTGTCATTGTTGTTGCCCGGCCGAGCCGCCCTGCGTCCAGTAGTGCGCCGCCAGCCCATGCTCTCTCTCCGTCTCCTCTCCCTTCCTCCCTTGCTCCCTCCCTCAGCTTGGAGGAGGAACACATAATGAGGAACGAACTCCGATCCCCTTTTTGCATGCCCATCGGGAGGCTGAAGACGATCCCCTTTTTAATTCAACCGGCTGTGCACTATTTGGATGAACAGTATCCCTTCCGATTTTCGTATCTCCCAAACCAATTTTCTTAGCCTCCTAATATTTTATTCTACCTACAGTAATTATTTTGTATTTTTCTGAATTTCATTTGCAATCTCCTTTTCGCGAGCGCACCGTTTTGCGTGTCGTCGTCGCCGACTTTGCGAGGCGGACGCCAAACGACGCTGTTAAAGGGAAAATTATTCCGATCAGGATTCGCGAAGATCCAAAGCGCATTTTGATTACGGAGGCATCTTATCTAGTAACTTGTTTAGTATCTTTATTAAAATATATTGCAATTATTTATTTGTTTGTATCTCGTTTTGCGTGTATACCGTATTGGTATTTATACCGGAGTCGCGAGTGCCGATAGATTCTTGGAATATCGTCAAGACCAAGACTCGGGTTAGAACATCGCCATCGGTGATGCTTAGAGCCGTGGATGCTGACAACCTCCTGGGAGGACGTGGAGGCGTGGACTTCGGACCGAGACGTCGCCACAAACAATGTTGATCATTGATGCCTACGATTCCTTGTGAGACCGATCGCTACTAGGCAAGCACTAGTTGTTTGCATATTCGTGTCCTAAGTTTTACTACTTTGTCCGTTCAAAAGTATGTGTTGTCTTGGTTATGATTTAGGGCAACAGTTTTGGACGGAGGGAGCTTAATCGTCTTTACTTTTTGTAATTCACCTTTGCATGCATATTAGAATAGTGTGTGCCTTATTCATGCTAGTCATTTATTCGCATAACTAAATCTCATTTGATGAACCCTTTACTGTTTCTTAGCCTACCCTTTAACTAGAAAAATGTGCCTTTGAGAGGCGTATGCTTCGTGATATTGTTTTTGGTTAAACCTAAACAACTAAAACTAGTGTAGATTGCTTAGGGGAGATCCGGCAGTGATGGTTTCGGAAATGTGGTGGAGATTCGAGGGTCTCCTCTTATAAGGACTCAAGCTTGTGTATTGCTAGACCAAACCTTACCGTACGGCCACTTGTGCCTTTGGCCCTAGCTTAGTACCCTACGAAACCCACTAACCACTTGCTCATAGGCTATCCGGTTACGTTTTGTCACTATTGCCCTAGGGTGAGGCTCGCGACCTTACCTGAGGGGTAGGTGCGTTTCTGAGACCGAATGGCTTAAATGGGGAACGCCCCCTGGTGGTGTCTAGAAGCAGTAGGCGCCCTATCGCGACGGGCACCGGTGGGGCTGAGAAAACCAAAAGAGAGGGCAGGCGAAGTGGTGGGCGTAGTAGGCTGGAAAAATCTTGTACCGTATCTCCTACTCGATAAGACGGGGCTTTTGGGGAAATTTGTACACACTCTGCAGATTTAAAACTATCATGATAGCCGTGTCCATGGATATGGATGGGGGAGAGGTTTTCACATGTAGATCCACCTTTTTAATAATTGAACTTGACTATAATAGGCTATGATTGGCCTGGTGTGATGATGCACCTTTCTTTGATGTTCGAGTTGATTGGATCAATTCATGCATTCAACAATTAAAACTTTATTTCTCAAATTTTGGTTAGTAAGTAGGTCTTTGTGTAAAATAACCATTTCTTTGATCTTTGCCGTTGCATACATTTGTTAAGGATTCCTTGCTGGGTAGCCACGTACTCATTATATCTATCATGGATAATCTTATTATTCAGGTTGCAAGTCTGATAAGAATCAGGAGGGTCCGAACTCAGGTGTGTAGGACTAGCTACGGGTGTCCGAGTCAATTGTTTGGATATCGTCATTGAAGGCTGTTGATGCCCGAATGTTATTTTTATTTGTTCTTAATATTTGGTAATATCTGTCTTATTGTAATAGCAGATGATGCTACTTTCAAATACTCCGATATTCTAAAAAATTACGGAATGTCAGCGATGATAACCAGTGAATTGTCCATCGTGTGGTACTAGTCTAGGCCTAGTATGAGATCATAGTGCCGGATCCCATGTGAAGACGCAGGGGGTCATGACAAAGAGGAAGCCTGCAATACGTGTTCGTAGCAGTGGAATATTTCTCCAGATGGGTGGAGGCGGAGCCAGTGGCAAGCATTACAACAGAGGCGGCAAGGAAGTTCCTATGCAAAGCAATCATATGCCGCTTTGGAGTACCCGCTCAAGTGGTTGCCGACAACGACACACAGCTTGCATCATCAAAATTCAAAGAATTTTAGCGACGGGGAAATTTGACTCAACCTGGGATGGACTGTATATAGTCAAAGAATCCACTTCGAAAGGGGCACATCGACTGATAACCCCGGAGGGGGAGGACGTCCCAAGGACCTGGAACACCGAGGCTTCGAATAAGTATTACGCGTAGGATAAAAAAAGGATAAAAAACGAGAAGAAGAAGAAGAAGAAGAAGAAGAAGAAGAAGGGTAGAGCGGAAGGGAATATGAAATGGCACAATGGCACAAGGACCTTTGTTGATATGAAATAAAGTTTCGGAGGCATAGGTTCGCGTCTCTACTCGTGTTTTTTTTTGCCTCACCTGAAGAGGGGGAGGTTTTTTCCACCTAAAAAATCACGCCTCATACTTGTTTGCACGCAGCAAAGCCCGTCCTAGACGGCCAGAACCTAGCCGCTCCGCGCCCTAGGCGCCTAGGGGTTGGAGGCACGCCCTAGCACTAAGTACTCACACCTCGAATCGAAGCCCGTCCTAGACGGCCGGAACCTAGCCACTCCGCGCCCCAGGCGCCTGGGGGCTGGAGGCACGCCCTACCGCTAAGTACTCGCCCCTCGAAGCGAAGCCCGTCCTAGGCGGCCGGCACCTAGTCGCTCCACGCCCTAGGCGCCTAGGGGCCTGAGCCCAAGCGCTAAGTCCTCGCTCCTAAAAAGCGAAGCCCATCCTAGACGGTCGGCACCTCGCCGCTCCGCGCCCCAGGCGCCTAGGGGCTTGAGGCTCGCCCTAGCGCTAAGTCCTAGCCCCTCGAAGCGAGGCCCGTCCTAGACGGCCGGCACCTAGCCTCTCCGCAACCCAGGTGCCTATGGGCTGGAGCCACGCCCTAGCGCTAAGTCCTCGCCCCTCGAAGCGAAGCCCGTTCTATACGACCGGCACCTACCCGCTGCGCGCCCCAGGCGCCTAGGAGTTGGAGGCACGCACTAGCGCTAAGTCCTCGTCCCTCGAAGTGAAGTCCGTCCTAGACGGCCGGCACCTAGCAGCTCCACGCCCCAGGCGCCTATGGGCTGGAGGCACGCCCTAAGTCTTCGCCCCTCGAAGCGAAGCATGTCCCAGACGGCCGGCACCTAGCCGCTCTGCGCCCCAGATGCCGAGGGGTTGAAGGCACGTCCTAGAGCTAAATCCTCATCCCTCGAAGCGAAGCCCGTCCTAGACGGCCGGCACCTAACCGCTCCGCGCCCCAGGCACCTAGGGGCTGGAGGCACTACCTAGCGATAAGTTATCGCCCCTCGAAGCGAACCCGTCCTAGATTGCCGGCACTTAGCCGCTCCACGCCCCAGGTGCCTTGGGGCTGGAGGCACGCCCTAGCTCTATGTCCTTGCCCCTCGAAGCGAAGCCTGTCCTAGACAAATATCCCTGCATCCTCCGGGGCTTCCAGCATGGCTATCTCCACCGTCATGTCCATGGGATGAGCCTCCACCGGGGCCACCCACCCCTGCTCCGAAAGTCGTGGGCGGAGGAGAGCGGACCGTCGGCGCCCTCCCCGACGTGGGGTTCTCCCTGGGAGCCTCCACCGTGTCATCCTAGGCATTTCCCTCGTTCGCACGATGGACGCCCTCCGCAGGAAGCTCCGAATCTTGATGGCCTGCCGCTACATCCCTTGGAGGCTCCTTCGCAGGCTCCGAGGGAAAGGGGAGCGCCAATTATATGGCTCCTGTTGTAATAGTGGGCACCTATTCTGTACGAATTAGAGGAGGAGGCAAACCGGCTTAGAAGGATAAAGAGGGCGCGTATCTGAAGGGAGCATCACTCCCTTGGTGTGAACAAATGGCGGACCAAGGAAGAAGAATACACGAAGGTAGCCTCGTCCCCTTGGAGCAAAGCAATGGTGAGCCGAAGGAGACGCATACCCAAAGGGAGCCTTGCCTTCCCCCTGGGACGAGGCAAAAGCAGGCGGGGACTATCTCGCCTAGAACCGAAAACACCTAAGTCCGGATCGCGAAGCGAAGGCGGTTGCATGGGAGCCAAGAAGATTAGGGAACAACAAGTACGTCCTGCAACAGTCGATGGGAATCATATCGCGTGCCAGGAAGATATGCCAGTTGGCCGTAACAACCAGCATCGTGTGGCAGGGAGATATGATGGTTGGTCGTAACAACCGGGTCCCCCTGTAATTACTCCCGTAATCCCACCTTAGATAGAAAAGTAGAGGTAGTTGGGTATTAGCTTCGGCCTCGGAGGTTCATTTCTTTTGGAGTCCCCAAAGAGGGTAGGTCAAGGGAAAATAGGTCCTTTCTTAGTAAAAGACCTCCTTGCCCTCACTTTGTATCCCGAGGAAGGGAAATGTTGTACCAAGGAAAAATGGCCCCCACTATAAATAGTAGGGCCCCATAATAATAAAGGACAAGTTATAGTTTTCGCAGGATAGCCACTTTGTGATCGCTTAGTTTTCCCAAGCTGCTTCGCGAAGCACGCCTAATTGCTTCGCGGGGTAGCCCCTTAGAAATCTTCTGTCTTGCTCGGGCCAACGACATATACCGAAATACCAAACCAAAGTAGTTCAGTATTTTTTACTTTGGTAGCATTTTTTTATAGCAGTAATTCGGTACCCAGTTTGTGAATACCGATGTTTTGAAATATCGAATATACCGAACTGAAATAACCAAAAATACCAAATGCCCACCCCTACTCAACACAGCCATTACACAAATCACAATTAAACGCTTATTACATTTAATTTAAGGCCGAGAACCAAAAGCTAGGGTAAATAAATGTTCAAGCTAAAGAAAAACATGTCGTGCTCTATGGCAGAATTTTTATAATTTTTTTCGTTTCATCAAGGGTTTAGAATCATCGACACATTTCAAATAAACCATATGCTCCATCCCATATGTCAGTACTCTGCGTCTGTCGGGGAGGCCCCATGGTCACAGCTAACACTCCAAATACAGTAGTAGTGTTGGGAATTGGATTGGGCTGAGCGGGACCATGCCTAAAGCCCATCGTGCCTTGGGTCGATGCAAAATGGTTCAGCTAGACCCGGTCATCTCTTCGAGCTGTGTCGAGCCGATCAGACCACTTGTCGGGGCAGGTCGGAGGCTAACATGCGTGAGAAAGCATTGTGCTTAATACTACATCCATTTCATAATGTTTGTCCGCTTTACATACCTAAGAGTTATGCATGCTAGTCATTTTTTAATACAAGTATTTTGTTTTTGTTTTCATTAGATAGATCAATGCTAGACCTATTTAATTGGAGCAAGAACGATACAATTCCATTGAAGAATGACTAGCATGCAAGTCTCACAGGTTTGCGGAGCAAACAAACATTGTGAGACGAAGGGAGTAGTTTTTTTTTATAAATTCATATGTTTAAATGAAAAGCTTGCCTGAATAAGAAAGATACGTCTCGAAATTTTGTACGATTTTCGTGGAGAACAAAAAACCATACGAGCGTGAGGAAACTTTTAAAAAAAATTAGATAGGCGGTGTTGGCCCAAAATAAGTAGTGCAAAAAATTATTTTTATAGATTCATAGGTTGGTCAAATGAAAAGGTTATCTACACGAAAATGATGTGTCTCAAAATTCTATACGCCTTCTACGTAGAATACAAATTTATATAAGCATGAAAAGATCTTAACAAATCTATAAATATACAATGGGAAGTTTCAGCTCCCTCTAGGTACTAACTGTCGTATTTATATCGCCAATGTGCCACGTCGCCACGTTCATTCACAGCTGTCCGATCGCAGGCGCTAGCCGTCCAATAATTGTTTACACATAAAAGATTTTTTTCGTGCAGCTCTCAACAATGTGGGCGCTTTGGCCGGTATAATACATATTCATGCTTTAATTTGGGTCATGCTGACTGATCCATCCAAACTAGTTTCTAACCCGGGCACGGCCTGAAAAAACAGGCCCGCAGCCCGGCAAGGCACGGAGGTTTGATGGGCCGGGCAGGCACGGCCCGAAACGGCATGCCGGGCCGGGCCTGGAAACCAGGCACAACGTGCCGCTCGGCCCGGCCAGAATGTACGGGCCGTGCTTGGGCCGGCCAACCCGAAAAAAGGCACGAGTCAGTATTTTATATTTTTTTGTGGTCTTCTATTGCTCGGATGAATTTCTGTTCAATTCAAAAGTTGTAGATAATGTCGAGACGCATCTTTTTAATGTAGACTAGTTTTTCATTTGAGCAATGTATGAATTTATAAATAATATTTTTGTCGCTGCCTGCATTCGGGCTGACGGCACTGTCCTGGGTAATTCTCCATTTTCAATGTCTTATGTTGGTTGGATGAATTTTGGTTCAGCACGAAAGTTGTAGATAATTTCGAGATGCATCTTTTTTGCATAAACAACTTTTTTATTTGAGCAACGTATGAATTTCTAAAAAATCATTTTACCTGCTGTTTTTGTTACTTGTGCCGTGGTCAGGCCGGCCCGCCGTGCTTTTGGGCCATGCCGGACCTAGATTTTGACACTCCGTGCCAGCCCGGCATGGCCCAAAGTGCTGACCGGGCCATGCCGCCCGTTTTGCACCGGCCCGAGGCACGATGGGCCTAGGCCAGGCCGGCACGGCCCGGCCCAACTCCCACCACTAGTGTTGTGCCTGGTCTTGTCTGTGCCATACTGCCATCTAGAAAAAACCCGCCCAACTCCCAGCTCTATGCAGGAGTCCGGGATTTGTAGTGCACTAGTGCAGGATGGCGATCCAGGATTCCAGGCCTTGCCGTAGATCGGCTATAAATTCTCACGCGCACATTAATACCTTACCACACTTCTCATCTCGTCTTTGCTCTGCCCCATGCGCCCATGCCACCCCAGGATCAGAACATGGCAATTACTCGCCTCGCCGTCGTCCTCCTCGGTGGCGCGGCATTGTCACTGTTGTTCCTCTCCCATGCAGGTAACCGTCGCGATGTATGGAGGCTAGCCTCCGAGTTCTGTCTAGTTAACAAACGGCACGTACAGTTCAATAACAATGTCAATTTATCACAGAGGCCGGCGAGGTGGGCGTGTGCTACGGGCGGGTTGCGAACGACCTGCCGGACCCTGCGTCGGTGGCGCAGCTCCTGAAGCAGAACGGCATCACGATGGTGAGGGTGTACGACACCAACGCGAGGGTGCTGAGCTCGCTGGCCAACACCGGCATCAAGGTGATGGTGGCGCTGCCCAACGAGGACCTGGCCTCCGCCGCCGACGACCCGTCGTACGCGCTCCAGTGGGCGAGGAGCAACGTCGTGCCGTACTACCCGGCCACGCTGATCAACGGCGTGGCCGTGGGGAACGAGGTGTTCGACCAGGCGCCGAGCCTGAAAGCGCAGCTCGTCCCGGCCATGAAGAACGTGCAGGCGGCGCTGGCGAGCCTCAACCTCGGCGACGCTGTGAAGGTGTCCACGCCGATCCCCTTCACCTCTCTCAAGGCGTCGTTCCCACCGTCCGCGGGCGCGTTCAAGGACGACGTCGCGCAGTCGGTGATGGCTCCCATGCTCGACTTCTTGGAGCAGACCGGCTCGTACCTCATGGTCAATCTCTACCCGTTCATCGCCTATTCGAGCCAGCCTGACAAAATCCCCCTCGCATACGCGACGTTCCGTCCCAACGCCGGCGTGCTCGACGAACCGGCCGGACGCACGTACTACAACCTCTTCGACGCCCAGCTCGACGCCGTCTACTATGCGGTGGACAAGGTCTCCGGCGGTAGCGCGGGGTCGTCGACGGTCGGCACCCAGTTAGCAGGTCGGAGGAGGGTGCCTGTGCATTCTTCGGAGACGGGGTGGCCATGGCAGGGCGACTGGGCGGCCACGAAGGCCAACGCCCAAGCGTACAACGGCAACCTCATCAGCCACGTTCTCTCCGGCAACTCCGGCGCCGCGACCAGCCTGCTTGCCGAAAACGCAGTAGGTACCCCCTACCGCCCCGACGCCGACGTCTCGGCTTACATCTTCGCTCTCTTCAATGAGAACGGGAAGGACGGGCCGGACACGGAGCGCAGCTTCGGCCTGTTCTACCCGAACGAGCAGAAGGTGTACGACATCGACTTCGTTCACGGCAACGGTGGGGGAGGCGGCAGCGGCGGCGGTGCGCAGGCGAGCTGGTGCGTGGCGAACGCGGTGGTCGGTGACGCGCGGCTGCAGGCGGCGCTGGACTACGCGTGCGGCCACGGCGCCGACTGCAGCGCAATCCAGCGTGGCGGGCAGTGCTTCGATCCGGACACCAAGGTGGCGCACGCTTCCTACGCCTTCAACGACTACTACCAGCGCAAGGGCAGGACCAGCGGGTCGTGCGACTTCGCCGGCGCCGCTTACATCGTCTACCAGGAACCAAGTGAGTTCCCCGCTAATGATACTGTGCAGATATATCCTTTTTTGCGACTATGACTCCTGCAGGCCCACCCATCGGCGATGGCGCGGCGAGCGACAGACAACTGGGTTTGAGCAAAACCGAAAAAAGAATGTTTCTTACTTCTACATTAAATCCATGGGACTATATATAGCCCCAATGGCTAGGGCATACAACTTGCCAAGGTGTCTATGTGTGCTTATCTCGATCATCGGTTATGCAGTGAGATGCGTGTATTGCTCTCACTGTTTTCATAATCTTTCACAAAAAAACCTCAGAAACTTTTTTACAAAAGAGATCAAGCCTTTCTCTTCTTTCCCTCTCCTACCCCCTGCCCCGGGTGTGTCCACTTGCAACCATTATCCTCTTCGTCGACAATCACATCGGTGTCCAGACAAGCCATAGCCACAAATATTCATGTTGTGCCAGGGCAGGGCCAAATCGGGCAGCCATGGCTATGCGACAATTAATATGGGCACCTAGACCGGGGTGGATTGGAGGTAAGGAGAGGAAGAGAGGAGAGAAGAAAAAAGATCCAATTGTTTTTATATCAATATTTTGGTATTTTTATGAAAAAACATGTGAGGGGGATAGGTTGTGCACATAGCCGCATACCTTGACGCACAACTAGTGATTTGAATAGGCTAGAGGTCTTCTTATGTAAGACGAATGATATGCGGAAGCAACAGATTGTGTATATCTTTGCTAAAAAAAAAAGGGAAAGATATCCTATGCAATCAAATTTATGGTGAAACTAACGTACATCTGAACTATCAAAAGTTTTAAAACATCTAAAAAAATACACACAATCTATTATTTCAGCATATCATTATAAGCTTAATTGCACATGATATGTTTTAAAAAAAGATTGTGTATATCGATCTTAGAACCGGGATGGGAATAATTTAATTATCTTTAAAAAAATGTTTAAGCATGTTAGGTTGGCACCTTACTGGTGTGTTGGTTCGATTGTTTACCGCGATATAGGTTCCTGCAACCCGAGCAGGGCAAGCTGGTGCGTGGCGAACGCGGCGGTCGGAGACGCGCGGCTGCAGGCGGCGCTGGACTACGCGTGCGGCCACGGCGCCGACTGCAGCGCCATCCAGCGCGGCGGGCAGTGCTTCGACCCGGACACCAAGGTGGCGCACGCTTCCTACGCCTTCAACGACTACTACCAGCGCAACGCCCGGGCCAGCGGGACATGCGACTTCGGTGGCGCAGGCTCCATCGTCTACCAGCAACCAAGTGAGTTCAGGCTCATGTCCACTTGCCGGCTTTCGTCTAAACACTCGGTGAAACAAGATGGGCTGTTTATTTATTGGGTGGTTATCATGTGCACAATGTGACCATAATCATTCACCACTAAACACTTTTTAATAACAATGCCTCTGCGTGCTAGCAAAAATATAGCTGCTATTTACATTGCGCACTGCCTGCGCTCCCAAGTCCGGATACAAGCTAGCTAGTCACCTGTGTTGCTACTATATACTCCTATGTACAGTAAGCTAATATAAAAATTAATAAGCAATCAAACGGAATGGATTCCATGTATATTACTATAGGGAAAAATTAAGCCAAGTTAAATTGTGAAACTACCCCAATATGTAAAGTTTTATGGTACCCCAGTATCCCACGAATTCATCAAGGGTACGCCCCTAAATCTTGTCTGTACTACTATAACAACGTACACTTCTGTTGTACGCTCGTGATGGTTGGAGTAATTAAATAGTGATCATTTTACTAATGTATGTTCCATTATTTGCAGAGATAGGGAACTGCCTGCTCCCAGGGACGACCTGAACAGAAGAAACGGTAGCAAAGAACAAAGTTTTATGCTACCAGTAGGCTGGGTATACGAAATTCAGGAATAAATCTGTATCATTATGTGCTTTTAGATAATAATCTCTAGCTTTCGCCATCTACAATAAAGCTAGAGCACACATGCACTTTCCAATCCAGTTGCATATATATTCTGATTACAATACTACACATGCTTTCTTTGTTGGCTACTTGACACCGGTGGCGAGCACAAGTTTTAAAAATAGGTGTACATGATTAAAATTTTTGGTTTTTAAGAAATAGAAATCAAATTTATCAGCAAAATATAGGAACACAAACCATTTTTATGAGATATTTCGGTTTGACTTTTTTGGTTTTCGTTTTAACTGAAATATTAGATTAACTGACAATTCATCAGTACCTCACAATCAACTAGTGGATTACATAATAACCCAAGCTTGGTAAGATTTCTTGAAAGATCTTTGCCACTTTAACTTGAAATAAATGCACAGTTTCTGCATAAATCATGGTTAACAAATTTTCCTCAATCATAGCAACCACGATGGAATCAAAATGACGCAGTGTCATCACAATAAGCAAATGTAGCTAGCACAAATGCCTTCGCAAAACATCTTGCAATACAGTAAAAAACACATCGACCACGCCATCAACTTTAATTGGTAACAACAAAAACAAGCAAGGGTCTACTTTTATCAGTGAAGGAACAAATTTGAGAGTCGAACCTTAAAGAAGGTAGTACACAAGCACAGAGGCCATGTTGGAGTCGAGGCCTGGACACGGTGACCAGGAGGCACCAGGGAATGCCAGTTTCTTCACTTCCCTTGACAGATTCGTGGTGGCTGGAGGCGGCAGCTTCTATCTTGTTGTCTTGGGTGCTAGCAACGAGGACGGGATCGATAGGCGCTTCCCTACTGCTGCTGCTGGCAATAGACACATAGGGCAAACTAGATGTGGAGGGGAGACGAGCCAAGCACGAGTAGCCGAGTAGCCTGGTGGATTGAAGCGCGTGGGGATGTCCTCGCACACTCGCGCAGCCCTGAATGCCGACTTGAAGTGGAGAGGCGGCGGAGGTCGTCAGCCTTTAGGTCAGGGTTGGGAGAAGAAAACAAGAAACTAGTCGAGAGGGGAATGGGGCCAAGGAGTAGTGTGCCCGCTAGGGTAACAATCTGGATCCCCTGCAGTTGCTACTATAAATGTACAGTGTGTATTTTAACCTGAAAACATATTATAACTTCTATAAATATGTCATACGGTGTTCAATTTGTACGAAACAAATTTTGTAATTCATCTCAAATCCTAAACAACCCATTTTCGGAACTTTTCAAATTTTTTGAATTTTTAAAATTTAAAAAAATTCAATAAAAATCATAAAAAATGAAAAAAATGAAAAAGTTTTAAAAATGAGTTCTTTATGATTTTAGATGAATTACAAAATTTATTTCGTATAAATTAAACACCGTATGACATATTTATAGAAGTTATAATCTGTTTTCAGGTCAAAATGCACACTGTGCATTTATAGTACCTACTGTAGGGGATCCCGATTGCTAAGGAGGCCAACCCAATGCGGTGGAATGGCCCAACAGGAACTGAGAGAGCGGAGGCCCGTCGGTTGGGAGGGTTGTGGGTTTGAGTGCTTGACGGAGTAACGGAGTAACTGGGCATTGAGAACTACTCCCTCCAGTTCACAAATAATAAACGTTTTAGCTTTGTCCAAAGTCAAAGTTTTGAAACTTTATCCATCGATATTTTTTAAATTATTTTGATTGAGTACATAAAATTCATATGTATAGATTCGTCTCGAAAAGAACTTTCATAATATTATAATTTTAGTGCATTTTGTAAATAAATTATAATGGTTTTCTATGGTCAAAGTTGCTTTTTGGAGACCGTGTCAATGTCCAAAACGTCTATTATTTGAGAACTGGAGGGAGTACTAACTAAAAAACTTTTCTTAAAAAATTTTGGTGCACAGATGTACACCCTTGCTTTCACTTCGGCCTGTCCCTGCTTGACTTTAAACTTAATTATCTGTCAACCCAAAAGGAACGGATCTAATATCTGTATATCAAGGAAACATATTTTGAGAATGTTATTATATGTAATAGATTGTCCTATGACCCCCTGATCAGCAGCTCCTACGTGATGAGTTAGGGGCGATCAACCCGTCATACTAAGTCTCCCATTGCCGGCGTCCCTCCTCAACACCGCCACCGCTCAGTGCCAGCGCCAGGAGGCCTCTACCGCTCTTCCTCGTTATTCCCATTCCTCTGGCATTTTGCCCTTGTCGACGTGGTGCAAGCGACAGCCCATGAAAGGATTGGCGGCTCCAAATCTGGTCATGGTGTTGTGGAATATAGGCCTTTGGCCTTCCATATCTAGTGGTGGAAAATTGGTGACCTTAAGATTCAACCTTCTCTAGCTCAATGTTGTCGCGAGTCTAGCTTAGTGGCATGGTGCCCGTTGGATTTAGCCACCTTTGCCGTCGTGACAACTTCCATGACGTTGTGGAGGCCCCCTGTTATGGGAACCTCTTGTGTGAGGCGTGCTTAGGATAGCAGGACAACATGTTAGTGGGGGAGGCCGACACAACGACTTCTCAATGTCCAATTCTCGCTGCCTTTCTAGCCTCCCGTGCCGATGTGGCTCCTCCCCTCCTCCCATGAGAAGCTCGGCGGCTTCGTGGTGGCTAGGTGGACAATGCTTAGGTGGCACCTGATCAGTTGTGGTCACAAGTGGTATTCATGAATACCCTAGAAGATTGGCCTTCTCAGCAATGCAACTCTACGGTGGTGAGGGTGCTTTAAGCAAAATCTCTACCTAGCTTTTTTTGGTTGACCGTCTATCCAAGGCCTAATAGGGGAAAACCTCATTCGGCGTCGTTCCCCTCCTTGAAAGCATCACGACAAGACCCCTTCCCCTGGAACCTATTCGAGTGAAAACCTAAGCCTGGTTGCGGACCCGTGACGGTGGCGATTCTATCGTCGCTTCCTTGTTGAAGTCGTCACCTTATTTCCTCTCGTGTTGTTAGTTGGTCATCGGTTAGTGTTTTTCCTTTGTTTGGCGGCTGAATCGGCATTGCTAGAGTAGTGGTTTCTTAGGTCAGGTCAGTTACATCACCTTGTTGACCGCCGGTGTAGTGCTGTTGAATGGTCGATTATGGTCAGTAGTGTTGTTTTCTCATCGAGTTGGCATTGAGGTTGGCTTTAGGCAGAGTTAGCAGTGTTGTGTTGTGATGTGGTTTATGCGCTTCGCACCATGTTCTTTTTCGAGAGAATTCCTTGTATGCCAATGGAAAATTAAGTTTACAATTTCCTATCCGTCACTCGAAATTCTCTCTTTCTTTACATGACACTGGTTCAAGTTTTCTCTTCCCTCAGTGCACTGTAGTTAAGTCCGATAGTTTTAGCCGTTTAAAAGGTTCATTAATGTCTGAAATGCCCCTTCGGTTTAAAAATTTAAAAAAATATATCTCCTTCATTTTAACTCCAAATTGATTTCTTTACATGACACTGGTTCAAGTTTTCTCTTCCCTCAGTGCCACTGTAGTTAAGTCCGATAGTTTTAGCCGTTTAAAATGTTCATTAATGTCTAAAATGCCCCTTCAGTTTAAAACTTTTAAAAAATATATCTCCTTCATTTTAACTCCAAATTGAGTAATTCAAGTTTTTAAATTTATGTAAAATCATGCTCTACTTTCTATTCAAATATTTGTAACATTTGGTGTGAAATACATGGACCACGGTATCTACATGGTGGGCTGCGAGGACTACCCAACTGGGGGTGGGCCGAGCCAGCTACATGCGCAAAGAGGACACCTGGCCTGCCAGCCAACCTTGTGCGACAAGTACGAGATATAGATATAAGTATATCCCAAAAAGGGAAGATATGATTGTAATCCTGGATAACTATGTATCCGGCAAGAAAGGATAGAGATAGGAATCCGACCTCGTAACCGAGCAGGACACTATCTTGTAACCCTGCCCCCCACTATATAAGGCGGGCAGCGGACCCTGGTTCGACAGATGTAGACAGGTCCATCCATGGAGAGACATCTTCCTCGACATTGATCATCGCATTACCATCATAATCCCATAACACAGGACTAGGGTATTTACCTCCATGGCATGAACCTATATAATCCATTGTCTTGCATTACCATTGAGTTTGTATGCAGCGCATAAATCCATATAATTTATTGCCGACGACACGCCCTGGTTTAACAAACATCGATAGTTGGCGCGCCAGGTAGGGGCAGCGTCAAGATCAATCTCATCAAGCTTGATGGCAGCAATCGCCGGCATAGATTCTGGACGTGATCTTATTTTTTGATTCCCGTTGATCCAGGACGAATTTCAGGACGAGATAAGATGCGTCAGAAGGATAATCTCGTTAGCTTTCCAACGAGTGGTAGAGCGTTGAAAACGGAGTCTGGATATGTTCGGGGTGTCCGTTTGAAGATAGATTGAATATGAAGGTCACGAATCCCGGCAAGCTCGTCGACGACCTCCGCGGCATGAGGATCGGCCACGGCGCACTTCGCGGATTGTTGCTGACTAGCGAGGAGGAGGCAATGGGATCGTCATGAACGACTACTTCCATATGACTACGTGCAGATCGGTGAACCGACTTCATCTACTCGTCTTCGGCGGCATTGCACATCGTTATTCGCTTTGGAAGCTTGGATTTTGTCATCAGCAAATTCGTCAAGCTCACGCTATCGGACTCGGACCAGATCAGATCCGCGGGCGACTTCATCAACGACAAGCCCGGACTGCTCTTTAAGTTCAAGAACACCGTCGCCGCATACCAACGCGTAATGCGACGGAGGGCTAAACTTGCTATTTTGGACTCGGGCTAGATCCGATCCAGGAAAGACTTCACCAACACATCAAGATCCACTCTTTTGGACTCGGATAAGATCCGATCCAGGAAGGAATTCAATAGAACTTTACTGGGACTCCCATTTGTGTTAGGGAACATCGCCGCCGCCTACCAATGAGTAGTGCGCCAGGGGCTCAATTTCTGACTCGGATATGGCGAGTACCCGACCGAGAATGAATTTCAGATGGTGACCGTCATCAGCATCAAATCACTTAGACTTGACAATCGTGGCGCCCATCGTGGGGCACTGGCTTCATCAACCACGAGGCAAACGCGAGAAGAAGATGTGATCTGTTCGCGTACAGAATCTGTACGGAATTATCTGTCGTGATTTTTTCTTAACTCAGAAGGAGTTTTGGGATGATATAAGACGCATTGGAAATCTTATCGCGTTATCTTTCCAACGAATCCATGAACACCTAAATCCGAGTTTTGATACGATCGTGGCGCTTATTTGAAGACAGACTGCGCAGCAAGGTCACGAATTTCGGCGAGCTTGTAAAGCTCATCTGTTCTAGCCGCGTCGTGAGGATTGGTCATGCCATGCCTCATGGGACGTTGAAGACCAACGAGGAGTTTAATTGACCTTCATTGAGCTACACCAACCGCATGGAGATCATTTCCGACTATGGCCGCAGCTTCGCCGACCACGGCCGAGACCTCGATGAGCACTTGCTGCTTGACCCCGACCACGGCGCGTGATGATCGGTGTTGATTAAGATTTGAACGACTACTTCCATACAACTACGTGCAGATCAGTTGCCCTATATTTCCGCAGCAAAACATGGATTCGTTTCTTACAACAGTTCAGCGACACGGCTACGGCCGCGCCCCGAGCGCCAAGTTTACGGCTTTGCGACACGCCTACGCCGGCGCCACGAGCGATCAAGTCTACAGCTCCGCGACACACCTACGCCAGCGCAACGAGGGCCCAAGTCTATGGTTCGGCGACACGCATATGTCGGCGCCACGAGCGCCCAAGTCTACCGCGCCCAAGTCTACGGCTCGACAACACGCCTACGCCGACGCCACGAGCACCCAAGTATACAGCTCCACAACTCGTCTACATCGGCGCCTCGAACGTCCAAGTCTACGATTTAGCAATGCGGCTACGCACCGAGATCCCAAGTCTACGGCTACGAGACACGCATACACCGACGCCCAGAGGGCCTAAGTCTACGACTCGGCTACACGCTTACGCCTACGCTCGGGGCGCCAAACCTACAGCTCGGCTACGCACCAATGCCTGCGCCCCGAGCGACCAAGTCTATGGCTCGGTTACGCGGCTACGCCTACGCTCCAAGCGCCCAAGTCTACGGCTCGGCCACGCGCCTACGCCTGCGCCTCGAGCGCCCAAGTGTGCGGCTCGGCCAAGAGCCTACACCCACTGGGAGACCCAAATCAATTTAATCAAAGGGCAATCCCCTTAATAGGCATTCTCGACAATACGTCATGAACAGTGATAATACGTTATTGACATCGAGCATATTTTGGCCTCGGTAAACCCAAAAAGGGCAAATGACCGGAAGCGGCATCAATTAAAAGTGTCTCATGGCATACCCCATGTTAGGTCAGTAGTCAGCTTTGTACGTTCAAGGTTGATTGTTGATGAGGCTTGCATATTGTTTCGGAGGTATGCCCATGATGGGTCGCCAGTTATATACCACAACCCAGATACAAAATACCTGTCAGCCAAACTTTGTCCAAATGGTACGCCCTTAAGTGGGTCGCCAGTTGATCCCTCCTCCGGTTGGGACAGGTACTGTGAACATTGTTGAGCCATAATTTTTATTAGTGGCATTGATGTCAAGAATATTCAATTTTAAGTGCTAGGGGGTTTTTGGATTTCTCGGAACCCTAGCGAAGACTCGGCTTCTCGTGGAACCCTAAATTGAAGCCTCGATGAATTTGTGAGCTGCTCCATGGTTCTAAGTGCGTGACCGGGCGAGAGATGAGGTCACGTATAGATTATGAGTAGTTAGGTTTTTAATTCCTGTTTTTCTCGGATTTCAAAAGGGGTTTGAATCTCTATGATCATGTCGGATCTTTGCTACTTCTCGAAATTCGGTTTCCTTAGTCCACCACTTCCAAAAACACCTAAAAATATTCTCGTGAGATTTCTAGAGAGAAAGAAACCCACCACAACTCTCACACACCTTCTAGCACTTATATTAGAAAATTAATTTCTTCGGACGGCATCTGGGAGAAGTCGGACGGCGTCCGATCAGCAAAACCCATGCACATTGCACTTCATCGGATGGCGCCCGGTTCTCACCGGACGGTGTCCAATAAGGCTAAATCCTGCTACAGAGTACACTGTCGGACGGCGTCCGATGCCCGTCGGACGGCGTCCGATAAAGGCTAACGGCTAGTTTTTGTTCCCTCCAGGGGAGCAACGGCTAGTTTTGCTCTAGGGGCTATAAATACAAGTCTTGTGGCTGGCTTCCTTGAGGATTGTTACTCCACTTCACCTACCACAACTTATTGCTCATCAATTAGGTGCTTTAGAGCCTTTCCTCCACCCACCAACCAAGCCAAGCCAACAATTACTCATCCCCAATAACGAGCTTCATTGAAGTCCTTCGATCCGGCATGATCGGGGCGTTTCGGGCCTATTACTTTTGAAGACGGCATCCTTCATGGAGGCGTGGGCTTGGGAGTAGGCCTTGGCGTGTGGCTACTCTCAAGTCGGTGTACGGGTGATGGAGTCCACCTCGCCAGAATGGCGGAATGACTACCGGGGAGTAAGTGAGGTGATAGGCTCGAGAGCGAGCCGGTCCTTGTGCGTAAGGGGTAGCCTCAACGGAGAGTAGGAGTTGCGGCTCCGAACTTCGGTGAAACAAATATCGTGTCACTCTCTCTCATTTAATTTTCGCACTTACTTCCCTTGCAATACTTGTAATTAATTGTGATGCCATATCTTAGTTTTCTAGTCACTTGCTTTATCACTTCCGCTCTCTTGATCATCGGAACTAGGATTGGGTCACCCTTAACATGATGCTTAATCAAGAATAACCGAAAAAGTTTAAAATTGCCTATTCACCCCCTCTAGGCCATAGGATCCTCTTTCAAGTGGTATCAGAGCCTCGTACTCCGGTATTAGCTTCATCGCTAGGAGATGGCTCAAGAGGGGCCTAGGATAGAAATTAAAAAACTCATATCTTTAATGGGACCAACAACAGCTATTGGAGAATTAGAATGCAATGCTATCTAAAGGCTAAAAGCTATGATGTGTGGATTGCATGTGAAACCGGTTATCCAGACCCTCCGGAAGGAACATTAGCTCTTGATGGTATTCATGCTAAGTACAAACGCTTTAATGCCATTGCTAGAAATGACTTGCTCTCTGGTGTTTCTTTCGAAGTGTTCGATAGTGTTGGTAATCTCACTAAAACTTATGATATTTGGAAACATTTTAAAGAAATCCATGTTGGTAATGCTGAGATGCTTGAGGAGAAGCTATCTCGGGCTAGAAAAAGATTTGATCAATTTAAAATGCTCCCTAATGAAAGTGTCAATGATATTTTTCTTAGGTTGAATCCCATCGTCAATGAATGTCCGGATGCTCGGAGAAGAAGGTCTTGGAGGATATTGATATTTGTCGGAAGATGCTTGATGTTGTGCCATTTAGCTTCAATCCGCTTGTGACCTTAATTCGAACATTTAAGTCAAAGCTCAAGAAAATGACTCCAACCAAGCTACTCGGGCAACTCAATTCTTATGAGATGCGGCTTCTTGAAAGTGAAGAGTCCCCGCTCAACAAGAAGTCAATTGTTCTCCCTGCCAAAGCCAAATGTGGGAAGAAGAAGGTTGAAGCTGAAGAAGATGACGATGACGATGACTCTGATGATGAACTTCCGGAGATTGAAAAAATGGCCCTCCTCGTCAAGCGATCAAGGAAGTTGATCAAGAGAATGAGCTTCCGCGGTGGATCATCCTGTTCAAGACGAAGACCTATCTCCGAAATGCATTGTTATGAATGCCGAGAGAAGAGTCACTTGGCGGCGGATTGCCCAAGAAACAAAAAGAGCAAGCACAAGCCAAGGAATCAAGAAGAAGATGAGGATGATGACAAGAAGAAGAACCGTCACTATCGCAAGAGCGATCACAAGTCCAAGGATAAGAAAAAAGCTCTTGCGGTCAAAGGTCCAAAAAGGGAGATAGCTCAAGTTCCTCAACCTCCCAATCCTCCTCCTCCGAAGAAGACACCAGAGCTCATGGGCTAGCCGAACTTGCAATCAAGGAAAATGCTCCTCCGGCCCTTCCCAAGCAAAATCTTTGTCTCATGGCCAACATACAAGAAGTTGTAATTGGGGAATGGATCACCGATGATGAAGGCTCTTGGACGGACTCCTCCGAAAATAAAAACACCAAGGTGTCCGGAGTCGCCATCAACAACTCTACACCTCCCATGTGCCTCATGGCACTAGAGGAGAAGGTAACAAATGAGAAACCCTCTCTAAGTGAGCTTAAGCTTTTGATTGATGATTTAAATAATGCTCTAAAGAAAGAAAAATCTAAGAGCAAAAAGCTAATGAAAGTGCATAAAGAGCTTGCTAATGAATTTGAGATTTTGCTTGAAAAACATGAGACTCTAGAAGATGATTATGAAGCTCTCAATTTGCAAATTGAAATTCTAGAAAACAAACAAGCTAGCTCTAATATTAATGATGAAATTCCTCTTGATTGCTCAATTGAAAAATGTAATGTTGGTGTGACTTGTGATTTGATTGACACTATAAATGGTTCATTTAACTTGTCTCATGACACATCTTTCACCTTGTCACCCACTGTCACACCTAATGCTAGCTCATCTTCATCCACTAGTGCTACTTTTTTAAATGAGAATGCTTGTTCTGTTGGTACTTGTGGTGTTGCTAAATGCGCTAATGAGCTAGTTAAGAAAATATGCTTTTAAAGGATAGAATTGAGCAACTAGACTCTAGTTTGGCTAAATTGCTTGTGGGAAACAACTCTCTTAACAAGGTGCTTACTGAGCAAAGGTACATCTTGGGCAAGCAAGGTTTGGGATTTCATCCCGTGATTTGCCCAAGGGAGGTTGGGGTAAGCCCAAGCTAACCTTTGTTAAGGGAGGGACCCGTTGCCATATTTACAAGAATGAGAAACACAAAGCCATTGCTTGTCCTCTTACAAAATCTTCTCAATTCATGTCTCAAACTCAAGTGCTTAATGCTAGTTACATGCTTATGAGAAGAAATGGCTCTATTTATGCTAAATATGTTGGTGCACCCAATGATAAGAAAATATGAAAGCTATTTGGGTGCCCAAGTGTTTGATGACTAACTCAAAAGGACCTAAGAAGAAGTCTTGGGTACCAAAATCCCAAGTTTAAACTTGTGTGTGTAGGTGAACTACAAGAGCGGTGGCCGGCATTGGATATTTGATAGTGGTTGCACCCAACACATGACCGGTAGCTCAAGTATGTTCACCTCACTAGAAGAGGAGAAGGACCCCGAACACAAGATCACATTTGGGGACAACTCCAAGCAAAAGGTAAAGGGTATAGGTAAAATTGCAATATCCAATGACCTATCCATCTCTAATGTTATCTTCTTAGCACTTCAAACTTTTCAATTTGGAAACTCTTATCCCTTTTTAAAAAAAATTTGCTCCATACGCATATTTGTTCTCTTGAAAAATCATATGGCATCAAAATTTTTGAAAATATTTGAAAAGGAGCCAAAATTCAAAAACATGTGCTTAAACTCTAAAGTGAACCCCTATGCGTGATTTTCATGCCAATATGAGAAATCGGGGCAAAATTTGGGTTCACATATTTTCTTGATCTATGAGAACAAAATTGAGATTTTCAATTTGCCTTGGTTTCATTTGTCTCATTAGAATCTTATCCTTTCAAAATTAAAATTTAAAAATACTTCAAATTGCTCACATTTGAATTCTTTCTTGGATTTTGAGCAAAAATAGAGAAAACCCCATCAAAACATTATTTTTATCAAAAATTCTTGCATTGGTGGGGCCCACTGGTCAGAGGTGTGTGCTGTGGCGCTTTTAGCCCTCATCTGACGCCGTCCGGATATTCTCGGGCGCCGTCTGACGAGGTTGTACCCATGCTGCAAACCTCCTGTCGGACGCCGTCCGACAGGTATCAGACGCCGTCCGATGAGGCCCAATCGTGCAGATCGCCCTATAACTTACCCCTGCGCCTCCCTCTTTCCTCATTTTTTCTATCTCTCCACTCCTAACCGGCGCCGCCACTGCCCCTCCTCCTCACCAGGGAGGCCTCTTCGCCGAACTCCAGCGACATCCACCACCACCGGCTTCCCCTCTTCCTCCTCTTCGATTCCTACCGTGGGGATTGAAGGTTGACGGCCCGATCTGTGCACCCCGTATCCGTCAAGCTCCTCTCTTTTCCCTACCGGGAAAGGCCTAGGGGACGATTCTCTCGCGCACGACGGCTTCCTCCTCCCTTCTAGGGCTCGGTAACGGCTTTCCGCCTCTCGTTCCCGTAAATTTATTTGGTTACCGAGTTCTAGGTTTTTGAATAGAAATTTTTCCGCGCTTGTGTCTTAGGATTGGCTTGTGGTGTGGTTAGCACTTGGTGAGTGGGCTTCATTCGATTGAGATGTCTCGTCTGTTGAGGAACCTTGGTAAGGCTATTGGCAGAACATTGGGTGGTCGTGGTGGCAGTGGTGGCCGGGGTGTTCGCGATGATATTGATGAAACGGCTAGCAGTGCCGCTCCTCCTCGCACAAGAAGAGTTGCTAGAGAGCATCTACAGTAGCAGCACGATGAAGGTTTCAATTGGGAACGAGTTGCAGGGGCCTCTTTTGTGACAGCTGAAGATGATGATGATGAAACCTTTGATGAAGATCCGGCAGATGACGACGCCACTGAGACAGTAATTGCTGAAGATGAACCCATGGACAATACGGTCCTAAACTTGTCTATGGAGACTTTAAGAAAGAAGAGGGCCGTATCTTATGTTAAATGGTTCCCTGAGCGGAGAGAAGACACTAGAGACTTCAGACTCTTCACTAAATTTCAGAAACAGCTCTACATGTGCTTCTCTACGCCTAAGACTGGTCATAGGGACCCTCATTGCGTGGATTGAAATGAAATCACCGCAGCTGCAGGACCCGAGATCCACGCCATCTTTAGCACTACTCTAGGCTTGGTAGAATTGATCTCCAATAAGAAATTGACTTGGTGTAAGGAAGACACTGTGAGTTCTTTGCTACCCTGCCAGCTGCTGAGGATGAGACAGAGTTTAATTACTACCACTCCGTTGATGAGAATGTTCATGGAATTACAGTGGCCAATATGAATTATGCTCTTGGCACTCCAGATTCTGGCGCTGGTTTGAATGAGATTGCCTATGAAGATGCTTTCTGGAGGGCCAAATATCCACCTTTTGAAGAAATCAAGTTCATGTACCTTGACCTTGAGGATGACGATATTAATGTGGAAAAGGCAAATCAATTGCGACAGGAGCCTGCTTTAATCAATCTTATTCTTTGAAGCACCCTGTTTGTTAGAAGTGGCAACCGAGACAGGATTTTCCCCATTTGCAGCTGGTTCATGTTATATCTCCTAAAGGGCAGGACTATAAACATTGGAGCTACCATCTTGGGAGAGCTTGATGATGCTATGTACAGAGGGGTTGGTAGACCACTTCCACTAGCTCCTTATATTGGCTTGCTACTCTCCAGGGCACAGCGCGTCTCCGAGGCTGAGGTAAGGAGTTAGGATAACAAGATAAAGAAGCATCAAATGAAGATTTTCTTGAACACTCTTGGAAGCAAACCTAAGTTGGATCGTCCAGGTGGTGATGCTCCTCCTCCAGCTCCAGCTTCTACTTTTGCTCCTGTTCCTGCCGCTCCAATCCAGCCCTTTGTGCAAGTGACTGGTGAGGGATCCTCTGCAGCTGTCCCTCCTCCTTGGTATGACATGTTGTTGGATGAGATGAGAGACCTTCGCACTGAAGTCAAAGAAGAGTTTGCAGCCACTCGCAGGGAAATGAACGAAATGGCAGGGCAGCAGACTTATTTGAGTGATGAGTTTGGAGAATTCAAGTCTGCTTTACAGTATATGGATGCCATGTTTATGCCAGTGCCAGAAGGGTATAACCCATATTCTTGGTATTCTCACGCTCACAACAACTACCAGGCCTAACAGCAGCACCAGGTGTTTCCTCGCCCACCTGCCTACCCGCCACTGATGAGTTTGGAGAATTCAAGTCTGCTTTATAGTATATGGGTGCCATGTTTATGCCAGTGCCAGAAGGGGCTAACCCATATTCTTGATACTCTCACGCTCACGACAACTACCAGGCCTACCAGCAGCACCAGGTGTTTCCTCGCCCACCTGCCTACCCGCCACCGGTTCACCCATGGGTGTATCCTCCTCCAGGGCCTGCTCCAGCTTTTGTGCCACCACCACAGCCTTATCCTCCTCCAGGTGCTTCAGTTTTTGCTCCCTTAGCTCAGCAGCACCCTCCTCCTGGTAAGATTTCGTTTACTGGTAGAGAGATCTGGTGGTAAGATTGTTCAACCCCTGATTTTCACGTTTTTTGGGGATTTTTCTAGTGAATTATTAGTAGTGTGTATGCATCTGCGTGTGTCTTGATGTTAGTTTTCAGTTTCTAATGTGTGTTTAGACACATGCGTATACGTGTCTGTCATGTGTAAGTCTGATGGTTGATTTTCGTGTGCCCTCCATCTCAAAAAAAACCCCTACATTTTTTTTGGAAAAAACTTATCAGGCCTTATTTCTCCAATCTCCCTCTCCTCCTCTCCCCTCCAACCACACCAAGTCGGATCCCCTAAGCTCACAACCATTGTTAATTATGCCTAGGCTCATGCGGGGTCGGCATGGTCGCTAGCAATGTTGGGCCAGGAGGCCGGAGAAGAGGCGAGGGAAAGAGTTGGGACGAAGGATCTGAGTTGCAAGCATGTGAGGGGTAGTAGGGTTGAGCACAAATCTTGAAGAAAATTTATGCATGGAACTACGTATACATGCATATGTGAGATCTAGGTCCATAGAGAATGCACCAATTTTTAGATAATGGATGTAACTTTAGACTCTCACCAACCAACGACACAATATTAATATAGTGTCAAATTTACTAATTCTCCTATGTCTGAAATTTTCTTAACTATATATCAATCAATTCAAAGTTGCACTCTATATAAAATATTAAAATTGCACTGCTAACCAAGGTGCAGTTTCAGTATGAAATTACTATTTATCAATTATTTATTTTTTTCATCAATTTTTTTTGCTTTATTGCTATGGAGGTTTGCTACATATACATACCTACATGATTTTTTCCTATATTTTAAGTCATCATATTTGTTTTAGTCAATTTAAATTTGCATCCTGATAAGGCTAAAATTGTAGATGTTAATAATGTATAATTTTAATATAGTTATAGTGTAGTTCTATCAAAAATCGACTAACACGTATTTTATTTTCAAATGACTGTGTGTTATAAGATTCCATGCAGTATTGTATAATGGACAAACGAAACTATAGAAGGAAATGGTATCGTACATCATGGAACACTAACCGATAGCTGTTACAGTGTTACTTGACCATGTGTAGGTTTTTTCCACACGAGTTGACAAACTTTGGAAAAGTAGCAATAAGTAGCATAGCCGTGGAGTCCTCAAGTCTTTTAATCCACACGACCTCGTGGCCGCATCATATATACCTTTCCCGATAGAAAATAATTGTATAAATACTAGCGATATTTACACGTTCGTGGCATGTGACATTTGTTTCATTGGGCATAAATGTATTTTAATTTGGATTTTTTTATATATTTTAGATTTTTTTCCATGGGTGACGTGGCGCAACCAGAGGGGGCAATTCAACTATTTGTGAATCCAAACTTTTTTAAAAAAGACTAAAGTTTTTACGGACGTCTAAATGAAATTATGGTTTTACATGCTTAGTTATATTTTAAAATTATTTCTTAATTTGTTTTGTAGAAGTTAGCATTTCTAATGTCTAAATTCATTTATGGACCCTCACCTTTTTTTAGATTTTTAGAATTTATTTTGGACTTTTTAGACTTTTCATAAATTTATCCTAGGGTGACGTGATGCAACGTGGTTGCACCACGTGACGCAACCAGGATGTGATGTTTTCTTTCTATCTGGATAGAATATAGATAGATGTGGAGCTAGTTGGGCACCATGTAAGTTGGAAGTATCATTCAATATGAGTAAATCTAGCTAGCATGTTATCACAAATTCACAATGGAACACTGATCGGAGCTGGGAAGCTAGAAAGGGAAAATTAACCTCATGACATCTAATTAATATGTTAATTTTTATGTGTGTATGACATGTGCAAACATCCGAGTCACTAAAAATGAGCCCAAGTATCATAAAACTAAATGCAAATTTTAAAAAGTGTCATAAGAATAAATAAAAAAAACCATGTCAAAGTGTGGGTTGGACAGGGATCACGAACCCAAGCCCAGGCAGCAAGTGCGCGCACGAAGTGGGTTGGGCGGGGCTCCAGGTAGTTTGTGCGTGTGCGTGGAAAAACACACCAGCGCGAGCACGTTTGGTCGCCGGCGGCTAGACCTGATGCCACGGTCGTCTCCTGCCGCGCCCGCGCATACAAATACAAGTGGCAAGTGGCAACGCAAGTTGCGAATTGCTGTCTTATCTGCAGGGTAGACCAGGTCGTTGTCACGACCCTCGGTGCTTCCACGTACCAAATCATTGTTATCGTGCACTAGTCCCAGAAGAGCATAACTATTATACCATATTGGATAGTTAAATTGAATATCATCGCAACATATATTAACTAGTAAAATAAAAACTTTACATTAAATATCATCCAGTTTACATAGAGAATATGATATGACACTTCATAGTAAATAAAAACAATAAATCAGAGTAGCAGCGGCCGAAGCTAACGACGGTATCCAATCGGTCAACTCAAAATAAGTTGCTAGTAGTCCTCGTCCCCTTGGATAGGATCATCCTAAGGCCAGATTGGACTTGAAACTTAGTCTGAATAAAATTATCTGTGATCGATATAATGAGTACAGGCTATCTAGCAAGCAGCCCTTAATATGAATGCATGCAGGTAACAAGCGATGGGGATGATTGTTTTGCTAAAACAACACATATCTACTCAATTTGTTATAACAACAATTTTATTAGTTGGACATGAGGTGAACATGGTCTAATGGCACCAACTTAGTCAAATAAAAGGCTAAACAGCTCATTAGCTCAACACACTCACTGCCTCAGTCAACACGAGCGTAGCCAAAAAAGGCTAACCGGCCCAACAGGCACTCGCTGTGTAAATACTTGGCTTTTAAAGTCACGTAAAGGATCGACAATCAACCCAATCAATTCATTTTTTTAGTATTGTCTACTTGTCTTGCATTATGACTGGTCTAGAGTAGCATTGTCTTTCGATTGATTTCCAAATACACCCTGGAAAAGAATTGTCTTGGCTTAATCCGATCTTCTTGTTTAGTTCTCACTAACTACCGGTTAGTCGTGTTGGGACCGCTGTTAGGGTTATTGATCCTTTGTTTTACTTGCTATTAGATCATATCATTTAGTTTATAGTCTACTTACCCTTTATTTCTACTGTGTTATAGATTCTTTGATTTTATAGTAGATTGTTTAACCTTCGTCTCTTTACCTTGTTGACCATATTGACTTGCTAATAGATTTATCTCACTCGAAAACATTGGATTATATGCATACTTGCCAATAGTAGCCACTTGCATGCATTATGCACTCTCTTGCGGAAAATGACAACCTCCTTCCATAGTGCTAGGACCCACAATTATTGCTAATAGATTTATCTCACTCGAAAACGTTGGATTAAATGCATACTTGCCAATAGTAGCCACTTGCATGCATTATGCAATCTCTTGCGGAAAATGACAACCTCCTTCCATACTGCTAGGACCCACAATTAATGCAGCGCCTGGAGCCTCGCGACCTCTATAAATTTCCACGCACCATTTCACTCGTCCCTCTACTCCCTCACACTCATTCTGTGCTATGCCCTCACCACCTCAGGATCATGGCGCTCAATCGACTCATAGTCCTAGTCATCGTCCTCGGCATGACACTGCCACCGCTGTTCTTCTCCGACGCAGGTAATCGTGGCGATGAATATACAGTTATACTGTTATAGATAAGAGCGAGCGAGCGACCATTGTCAATGATATCAGGATTACCCAACAAATTGCTGAACTCGGAAAACGGGAGTGCAACCGATTAGTTGTTTCTCCCATCTATATCCATAATATTTGTAGCAGTTTTATTCAAAATGGCTTAAATATTTTATATAATTTGTTTCAACATGGCTAATAAGTTGGATGGATATTTATAGTTTAGGGCATATTCTTGTTTCTCTAGGTAAAATAATATGTTAGGATGATTAAATACCTATGTATAATTAGTTGAAAGTATCGTAGAATTATCTACTCATGTCAACAAGTATTTGAGCCTATAACAAAATATTCAAATACACGTCAATTCGTAACAACCATATAAATATGGATACAAATATAGAAGGGTTAATTGGATAGAGTAGCTGCAGGGTTAGGAGGTTTTGAAAAATACCACAGCAAAGTTTGTATTGAACTATTTCTTGTTACAAAACTAGTGAAATTAGATCTAAGTCACTACATGTCTCAAAGCAATTTGTAAGCATATACATAGTCCTTATTTACATGTACGACATATTTGCCATCATCTTGTACCTTCCATCTTCTATGCCCCACAGTGTTCATAGCCCATGGCCACAAGAGGAGGGGGAGGGCGAGGAATTAAAAGGTCATTAGCGTTGATTCACAACCGATATTAGTATCGATTTTTGAACATGCACAAAATAACATATATACATTGATGTGTTTAAGACATCTATGTTGATTCCAACCATGAACCTGCATAGATCGGCGATTATATGTTTTGGTTGTAAATATGAACCAACGCAAATTTTGGTCCCAAGTTTTTTGTTGTAAAATTGGATTTTTTTTATCCAAAATCTACGGCGTAGCTACCTGTACACCTCTGTTTACAAGGCACACAATCTTTTCACATATATTTTACTAATTTCCGAAGAGATGGTATGAATAAGTTATAAAATTTCAAAGAGCTGTATCATTTAAAATATTATATGTGCCGCTTTCAAATCCATAAGAACCACGTACCGTCACTCTTGGTGCATTGCCATGCAGTTTCATAATAATGAGATTTCGGTTTTGCCCAAACCCAGTCGCTTGTCTATCACCTCTCCCTCGCCGACGGATGGGCCCACGGAAGGAACAAATGGTCAGGCGACTGAGTTGCAGTCGCTCCTAAAAAAATTTTCTCCTTTTTTAGAAAAATGAAAATTATCTCGGTGTACGTTGCAGAGGCCGGCGAGGTGGGTGTGGCCTACGGGACGGATGCGAACGATCTGCCGGATCCAGCGTTGGTGGTCCGGCTACTGAAGGAGAACAACATCAATATGGTGAGGGTGTACAACACCGACCCGAACGTGTTGAGCTCGCTGGCCAACACCGGCATCAAAGTCATGGTGGCTCTCCCCAACGACAAGCTAGCCGACGCGGCCAGGGACCAATCCTACGCGCTCCAGTGGGCGAAGAGCAACGTAGCGGCGTACTACCCGGCGACGCAGATCAACGGCGTGGCCGTTGGGAACGAGGTGTTCGACCAGAGGCCGGACCTGACCCTGCAGCTCGTCCCGGCCATGAGGAACGTGCAGGCGGCTCTGGCACGGCTGGGCATCGCCGACGCCGTGAAGGTGTCCTCGCCGCTGTCCTACACCGCGATCCAGGCGCCGGGGTACCCGCCGTCGTCGGGGGTGTTCCGGGATGACATCGCGCAATCGGTGATGGATCCCATGCTCGACTTCTTGGACAGGACCGGCTCGTACCTCATGGTCAATCTCTACCCGTGGAAGGCCTACTCGGATCATCCAGACACGATCTCCCTCGACTACGCGACGTTCGGCCCCAACGCCGGCGTGCTCGACGGGGGCATCAGGTACTGCAACCTGTTCGATGCGCAGCTCGACACCGTGAAGAACGCGGTTCGCCGGAGGGGGCACCCCAACGTGCCCGTGCATTCTTCGGAGACGGGGCATCCCTGGCAAGGCGACTGGGCCGCCACCAAGGCCAACGCTCAGGCGTACAACGGTAACCTCATCAAACATGTGCGCTCTGGAGGCGGCGGAGGCTCCTGCACCACGTACAGCTACAGCCCGCTCGCCGACGACAACGGTGGCACCCTGTACCGCCCCGACGCCGACCTCGCCGTGTACATCTTCTCCCTCTTCAACGAGAACCTGAAGGGCGGAGACCCCACGGAGGGCAGCTTCGGCCTGTTCTACCCCAACATGCAGAAGGTGTACGCCGTCGACTTCACCGCCGGCGGCGGCGGCGGTGGCGGCGGCGCGAAGGCGAGCTGGTGCGTGGCAAGCGCGGCGGTCGGAGACGCGCGGCTGCAGGCGGCGCTGGACTACGCGTGTGGCCACGGAGCGGACTGCAGCGCCATCCAGCCCGGCAAGGTGTGCTACGAGCCCAATACCAAGCTCGCGCACGCGTCCTACGCAGTCAACAGCTACTACCAGCGCAAGGGCCAGGCCAGCGGCTCGTGCGACTTCGCCGGCGCCGCTTACATTGTCTATCGGGAACCTGCAGGTGAGTTCCTGCCACTTGACTTTTATTTATGCCCATAGCTAATGTACCTTATTCTTGGTTCTTGTTATAAGCATTTTCTTGATTTCTTTGGTCCTTGTTGAGAAAACGTGAAAAAAGGTGCCAGTTTTGCCATGAACTATTGCATTTGAGCTAATTTAATTCTTATGGTACAAAACTAAGTCAGATTAATGCCCATTTGTTTGAACTATGTTAATTTAGTCTGCCTCTCTCTTTTTCCTCCTCTTCCCCTTCTCCCAACTCCACAACCTCTCTTATATTCTTTCTTCTTCCTCCTTCCAACCCTTGTTGGCGTCTCTCTAGGACTCCCTTCCACTACCAATTTTTCTCTCCCTCTCACCAAGTAATCGGCGAGCATAGGGCACAGACAAGGTGACGTTCGATGATAGAGGTGAGGACATCTACAAGGAAGGAGAAAGGGGGTCCGACCAAGGGTCTTTCATGGTTTCCCCATGGCGAGATCCTCCCCGTCGGTAATCGGCCTCCCATGGAAAATGGAAGTAACTTCCACCTCCACCATGTAATGATGGATCTTCATCGTGTGCCTTCTTCTCCAATAATAGTGGTATGTATGTATTCTTGCCCCCAAAGAGTACTAACAACTCCCCAAATGAATTTGCTCCCAATTGTAACCTAATTGTGTTGGTGACTAGTGAGGTTGCGCTCCCACCTTAGCTCACGATAACAAGCCACCTCCTCTCACATGGCCTTGGTCCTCCCTGCTCAAGTCACTAGTCACCGTATTTTCTACTTCTCCACTCTAACACTTTGACCACATCGCCTAGATTTGAAGCAACACCCATCTCTAATGACTACACATAGATAGATATCTATGAGCATATAGGCCTAGATGGTAGCCGGCGATCACTCACCAAGCGTGGTGGTTAGGTGAAGCATTCTTGGTTGTGCTCTCCTCCATCGTCATCACCCTTGTCCTACTACTCACCTGAACTCCAACGATCATGCTAATATAGAGTGAGTAGTAGAAGGTGTCCCCACATAGTCTTTCATCCTTAAGTCATCGTCTTCTTGGTCTCTCTTAATATTCCTACCTCCCTTTATCTATTCTCATATAGGCTAGAAAGAAAGGAAGGGGATAAGAATCTACATAAGCATCAAAGTGGCGGTTTAGCTAGACGACCACATGGTAAAAACAAGTCAGGTCAACGTCCACGCGCGCTAGCTAAAACTGCATTTGGAAGGCAGGTTTGATATGTTAAAAGACTAAATCAATACGGTTTAATAAATTTAGAAACTATTTCACCCGAATTTGTATCATATATCTTGATCGTGATAGTTTGGGATCAGTCTAAACTAACACTTTTTCCTAAATCATACCCATTCTGCTAGCAAAAATTAAATTACGTACGATGATATTTAGTCCAGTTGATTTCATGAATTGTTGACTTCATTTATAAGTAGAATTGGGTCATGCATATACAGTCATACGAAATTTGGCCGGGTCCTGCAGGGCCTATTTTTTGTTAGAGAAAGGACATGCATGAGGCTGCCACTTTATTAAAAGAAGATGTTGTATGTGTAAGAGTAGCCCGGCGCCGGATACAGAGAAACACCGACAACTTTACCCTACACCAAAGAATCGCCGGGATTGAAGCGAGCTCTTGCTCGATCGTCCCTGTAGGGCCTAACTAGCTAAGCTATTCGTGTCAAAGTTTGCATGGATATAGCAGCGTAAAGAAATGAAACATCAAACATCCAAATGTGCCACATTGCATGCCAATCCGAACACATGCAAGGTGATCACTTTTACAGCGCCATGCGAGCTGCTGCACCGCACATTTTCATTCTTTACTGGACTGCAATGTTTGTTAATTAACGGTGTTATTGTTTGCCGATCGAGGCAGGCACCTGTGACCCGAGCAGGGCGAGCTGGTGCGTGGCGAACGCGGCGGTCGGGGACGCGCGGCTGCAGGCGGCGTTGGACTACGCTTGCGGCCACGGCGCCGACTGCAGCGCCATCCAGCGCGGCGCGCGGTGCTTCGACCCAGACACCAAGGTGGCGCACGCTTCCTACGCCTTCAACGACTACTACCAGCGCAACGCCAGGGCCAGCGGGACGTGCGACTTTGGTGGCGCCGGTTCCATCGTCTACCAGCAACCAAGTGAGCTCACACTATTTTTTTAAAAAAAAATTAGGCTAGCAACCAAATTTTTCATCGAAAGGTGCAATAAAAGAATGGACACACAAAAGAATATCTAGAAAAAAAAATCATAGCAACGCTGTCAATACCGTCGAAAAACCGACCACATTATTGAATCAAAGAGGCTATAACCTACGACTTATAACCTACAACCACCACACCGACGACAACCTACAACCTCCATTGGCCACCCCACCTCTCTACAAACTCAAGAAGAGTCAAAACGGCCCAAAAGAGGTGCATCCAGCTAATGACCCACGACAACACGGAGAGGACTGCTTCGATGCCTTCAACAAGGTAGTGGCGATGGGCCTGTCACCCGTCTAGTCCAACACTTGTATTTACACCCAAAGCATGTGAGGGACGAGGAGGAGAGCAGAGGTGGTGGTGAGATCGCCCCGCTAGTCATCCAGAGACAACCTAGCGGGGTACTGGACTGGGTGCCAATGGCGGATCCAAGATTTAGCAAAGACCGGGGCCTAGCCTAAATCAAGTCGACACTTGTCACACAAATGTACCACGAAAATTAGGACCCCACGGTGTAATTGAGACTTAATCGGTTTGACAAAAATATCAAAGAACTCCAAGAACCACAAGCTAAATTTGTCGTTTTTATTCATAGATGCACATATATTTATTAATAAGTGCAATCAATTTTTTTGGTTAATTCAATCAGTGCAACAGTACTCAATTAGCATATGATATATATGTGTTCTAACACTGAAAAAATCCCCTAAAAAAGAGTGGTTTAAGAACTCAATTGGCAAGAGATCGTGCATACATACAATAGATTGATAGCTAGTAAAATTGGTACTCACAAATCCGTAGCTAGTAAAATCAGTACTCACAAATTCTTGAAAGTTGAGGGAACAGGGAACTAGGCAGCGAGGGCCGAGCCAAGGGGCACCATGCCGCTGTTGGCCTAGGCCGGACCCGGACGCCAAGGCTCATGTTCGTGGGACGCCGGACCGTTGACGTGGGTCGCTGTCCTGCCGGTCTGAGGAGGTTGCCGCCTCGCGCTGGGAGAGGAGTCGTGGTGGGGTGAGGTCACCACCTCGACGGGGAGCACGACTGTAGCCTACAGTGTAGCCACCGGCCGGGAGAGGAGTAGGGCGAGGAGCCAGGGAGGGGAGAAGAGCAAGGAGGGGCGGGGAGAGCCGGAAAGGAACAGGGCGGGGTGGCGCATCGCAGACGGAGGTGGGAGGCGGCTAGAGGTTGCGGCTGTGAGTAACCACGGGAGTGAGGGTGAAGCACGCACGGGAGTGATGGTGAGGTCACGGGAGTGGGCTTGGGATGGGGGGTGTTGCACTCGGCCCACGCCCGGGGTCGGGGCCCCGGCCCGAACCTAAATACACACCAGCCGGGTGCCCCCCACCCTGAGTGACGAGTTCACCTAATCATCTCTTCTTCTCACCGGTTTTTATGTTAAGATATATTTATTTCAATAAGAGGGTAAGGCCCTGTTCTTTTGAGCTGATCTGAACGGCTGAATAGCTGAATGGCTGAACAGCTAAACGGCTGAAATGACTGAACTTCGAAAGCTTCTCGTGATAGTCTCGAGATTCGGATCCATTTCATTTAACTTACTTTTTAAAAGGTTACGATCCACCTTCAAAATAGCGAAAAATGGACTCAAAAAACTCAAAGCATATGTTTTTTAAACCGTTAAGCCGTTAAGCTGAAAAGAATTGAGCCTAAGCCTCGATTTCCATTTACATGAATATAAATATAACAGGATTACAAGAATTAAACTGGAAGAAACTATAAAGTAAAACCACAATTTTTGGTTATGCGAAAGCCAGCAACCGGAAACTGCTAATGGCCACGTGATTAAGATACAAATTTGCGCAGACGATTAGCACAAATTTAGTTTCTATTTCATCATGTAGAGGAGAGGCTTGAAGTCTTTCCGGGGACTCCGGGCCGGGCAGCAGTAACACAGCAGGGTTACCACCAAACTTGTCCACGGATGAAGCTATATATGAATTCTAGCCGTCTAGCTAGCGCCTTCTTTCCAAGCAGCACCACCTTCATTATCCTGCTAACCTTGCCAGCAACGCAAAGTAGCGCAAATGTTGTGAATAACATCAGTGGGGGAATTGAGCTTTTTCTTTTCAAAGCAGACCAAATTCCTGGCTTTCCACACGGACCAGCACACTGCAACCACTGCATACAACTTTTTCCCAAGTGGCCAAACTTGGTCCATCATAGCATGCATGAAATTGAAGAATATTGCAAGGCCTGGTACTAGTTTGCAAAGCAAGGCATGGACTGTCCCTCGACTCCTTTCCCAGGTGCATCTTTAGCCCGAGCTTTCTCTTCAACATCTAGAGACGCGATCAACCCCTCAACGGAGATCTCTTGTCTCTTATGTTTTAGAGACGTGGCAAAGTTTCTCCACGAAGGAGGTAACTTGGCAATAATGCCCCCAGCCACAAACTTATCAGACAATTTGCACTTAAGGAGTTCAAGTTCCCTCACAATGACCAGTATCTCATGAGCCTGTTCGACAACAGAACGGTTATCAACCATCTTGAAGTCGTGGTACTGCTCCATGACATACAGTTCACTGCCAGCGTCAGATGCACCAAATTTATTATTCAGCGCATCCCAGATTTCCTTCGCATATGTGATGTTCATATACACATCACACAGACGGTCAGAAAGCACACTAAGAACTGTACCCCGGAAAAGTGTGGTGGCCTCCTGGAACTCTTTCTCCTTTTCAGGAGTTAGGGTTCCCTCTGGTTTGCCATCCTTTACCCAGTACACGTTTATAACTGTCAGCCATAGCTGCACCTTTACTTGCCATCTCTTGAAATTTACTCCACCGAATTTCTCCGGTTTCAGAGCATCAGCAAAACGAGCCATCGATAAACCAAAGTGTCTAATAATCAGGTTTTTGGATTGTTGAAATAATAAGCACTTTCAGGTTTATTTTAATCAAGATATAACATGCACAACGTCTGAGAGATAGATAAAACAGGTTAAAACCACAGAAGCACAATCTAGATACACATGCAGAAAAACTACACGTATATCTCTCTTGGTGTACTCGCGAAGGTGATGACTTACTGGACGTTGTCGTCGTCGCCGTACGAAACGAGTTGCGGCGAGGTTTAGTTCTGGTTCTCCGAATCGAACGCCGTCTTGGAGAAGGTGTTGCCGACGCAGATCGCGACGGCATAGTGGAAGAAGTCCTCGCGAAGCGGAAGAAGGAAGCAGCGAGCAGTCGTGCCGAACGCTTCCCAAAAACCTGATTCGCCCTACCCGGTGCAGGAGCTCGAGGGTCATCGGTTCCGGAGACCTGCTCTTCCGAACGTCAGTGCACGCCGGCGCACGGGATGGGACAGCTGAATGGTGGTAGCATAGAAAAAGAGAGAGAGACAATTCAGAAAGAGGCTCTTCCCTAACTTGGGGCTAAACCTTCTTTCAATTGTATGGATTCCCTTAGGAGGAGGCATTAGGTTGCTTATATAGGGGAAGAGAGGGGGCCTCTCCCCCACAATTAGCAATACGGTACTAAACTACCATGCCTTCCACCAAATGGGCCTCAAGCATACATGGGTTTTTGAGATTTTTCAGGAATTATTTAATTATATGGGCCAAGACCCAATAATTCTAACATCAACGAGGCTGTAACCTAAACTTACAACCACCTACAAGCACCACACTGATGACAACCTACAACCTCCAGCAATGTTGGCCACCCCACCTCTCTACAAACTCAAGAAGAGTCAAAACGGCCCAAAAGAAGTGCATCCAACTAACGATCCACGACAGCATGGAGAGGACTATTTCAATGCCTTCAACAAGCGTAGTGACGATGGGCCCGCCGCCCAGCTAGTCCGACACTTGGATTTACACCTAAAGCATGCGAGGGACGTCCCGACGATGCCTCTAAGGAGAGAACGACACCTAAAGGCATCACCACCATCGACCCACGTAGGGAACAGGCAGAGCATTCGCCCAAGCACAATCTCCCCTCCAACGGAACATTGAAGGGCCGCAAAAGGAGGAACTTGAAAGACCCAGCTACCGACCACCACTACCTCAGCACCTTAGATAGAAAAAACACCCAACCACCGTAGCATGGCCATCTCTAAATCCACCTGGCTCCCACAAGGGGGTGTGGAGGAGCTAGGCGTGAGGGATGAGACCACAGTTGAACAGCGGCACGGGTGGTGATTATAGGGAGGGCCAAAGAACAAGACTGACTTTGCTAAGTTCAAAGATCCGTGGGACCACCTCTGTCTGTGACCTAGTTTCCAACCAACACGAGCCACCTCCAGCCTTGACTCCGATGGAACCCCGCAAGTGCCACGTCACTAAGGACAGCTCATGCACACCAGCGAACACAATCGAAGGATGGAGCCATAGCCTAGAAGGAGTGCATCGAAGGGAGAGGCCAGCAAGCTGAGCTCCAACGAACCACCAGCGGTCCACCGAGTAGGTGCCGCCACCACGCGACATGGCCACACTGGCACCGAAACGCCAACGACATCATCAACACAGTCGCCACCACCACCTTACCTCCACCATCACGTCACACCACACCACTGTCGCCGGGAGGCCACCAGATCCGTCTACGTGGGGGAGAGTGGGAGGGGGTCACCGCACTTGGATCACTAGCCACCAGATCCACACGGCCTAGCGCCAGATCAGCCCGCTGCTGACAAATCCGGTCGGGCCTTCACCACCACAGCCACCACCTATAGGAGAGAGGGTGAGGGGAGGAAAGGGAAGGATGGAGGGCCACACCATATATCGTCGCCATGAGAGAAGAGGGGTAGGCGGCGGTGAGTAGGAGAGCGGTGATGGTGGTGAGATCAGCCCGCTAGTTATCCAGAGACAACTCAGCGGGGTACTGGACCGGGTGCCAGTGGCGGATTCAAGATTTAGCGAAGACCGGGGCCGAACCTAAGTCAACATGTCACACAAATGTACCATGAAAACCCATAGAGTAATTGAGACTTAATCGGTTTGACAAAAATATCGAAGAAATCCAAGAATCGCAAGCTAAATTTGTCGGCTTTATATGCATATATATTTATTAATAAGTGCAATCAATTTTCTTTGGTTAATTCAATCAGTGCAGCAGTACTCAATTAGTATATGATATATATGTGTTCTAACACTATGAAATTCCCACAAAAAAGAGTGGTCAAAGAACTCAATTGGCAAGAGATCGTGCATACATATAGTAGATTGATAGCTAGTAAAATTGGTACTCACAAATCCGTAGCTAGTAAATCGGTACTCACAAATTCTTGAAAGTTGAGGGATTAGGGAACTAGGTAGCGAGGGCCGAGCCAAGGGGCGCCGTGCCGCCGTTGGGCTTGGCCGGACCTGGACGCCAAGGCTCATGTTCGTGGGACACCGGACGCGCCGACGTGGGTCGCTGCCTCGCCGGTCGCCGGCGGTCTGAGGAGGTCGCCACCTCGCGCGGGGAGAGGAGTCGTGGTGGGGTGAGGTCGCCGCCTCTACGGGGAGCACGATTGTAGCTTGTAGGGCAGCCGCCCGCTGGGAGAGGAGTAGGGCGAGGAGCTGGGGAGGGGAAAGGAGCGGGGAGAGTCGGAAAGGAGCAGGGTGGGACGGGCGCATCGTAGACGGATGCAGGAGGCGGCTAGAGGTTGCGGCTGTGAGGAGCCACGGGAGTGAGGGTGAAGCACGCACGGGAGTGATGGTAAGGCCACAGGAGTGGGCTTGGGCCGAGGGTGTTGCACTCGGCCCACGCCTGAGGTCGGGCCCTGGCCTGGACCTAAATCTACCCCTGCCGGGTGCCCCCGACCATGAATGTCGAGTTCACCTAATCATCTCTTCTTCGCACCGGTTCTTATGTTAAGATATACTGTATTTATTTCAATAAGAGGGTAAGCCTCGATTTCCATTTAGATGAATGGAAATATAACAGGATTACAAGAATTAAACTTGAACAAACTATAAAGTAAAACCACAATTTTTGGTTATGCGAAAGCCAGCAACCGGAAACTGCTAATGGCCACGTGATTAAGATACAAATTTGCGCAGACGATTAGCACAAATTTAGTTTCTATTTCATCATGTAGAGGAGAGTCTTGAAGTGTTTCCGGGGCCTCCGGGCCGGGCAGCAGTAACACAGCAGGGTTACCACACGGACCAGCAGTGAATGACATCAGTGAGGGAATATATTGAGCTTTTTCTTTTCAAAGCAGACCAAATTCCTGGCTTTCCACACGGACCAGCACACTGCAACCACTGCATACAACTTTTTCCCAAGTGGCCAAACTTGGTCCATCATAGCATGCATGAAATTGAAGAATATTGCAAGGCCTGGTACTAGTTTGCAAAGCAAGGCACACAAAGAAAATATTAGTAGAAATTCGCCACATTTTCACAGAAGCAACATGATACGGCCCTTGACGCGGGTGAGTCGGTTGTTTATCGTCAGCGACGCCTAGGCTGTTATCGGAGCCACCGCCAATGAGACTAATCTCAATTTACTTCATTTGATTGAATGCCAAAAAAAGATACATGACCCTCCTTTTTATAGGGATAAAATACTTGAACTATAAGAAATAAATCTTAACTAATCTTATCTCTTAAACAAACTAATCTTATCTAATTCAAAACTCTATCTAATCCTAACTAACCCAATCCCATGATACAGTACCGCGGTACTACTCACGGCTACAGTACCGTGCGCTACAGTACCACGCGTGCTGTTCATGCCTTTTGGGCCGTGGGTGTATCAATGCTCCCCCTTCGAATCAACATTGTCTTCAAGGTTGAAACGATGACGCCCGAGGCTTCGGCGCCGATGCTGAAGCCCAAGCACATTCCCATGCGCACAACTTAGCCGTGTCGGCCAAGCATGCACGCAGTCCTCCGGCTGGTGATGACGGAGACGTCGGGGTTGCCGAAGGTGTGCTTGGCGTAGAGGAAGACGTGGAGCGACAAAGGGCCGGGTGTAGTGAGATCGCTTTGGTTGGACCTTCGTCGCCTTGCGGACCATCTCTCCAGAAGAAATCGCCAAGGCGTTGTCAGCGGGATCACCTTCCTGCGGCATGATGCCATCGACGACGTCGCTGTTGGTGTCGTGGTCGCTATCTTCCTCAAGAGAACACCCTTCTGGTGTGCCAGAGTTCACCACCGGCTGTACGCCGAACGCTTTTGTGATCTCCGCGACCATCGTTTGGATCCTTGCCATCGATGCTTTCATCTCATCAACAGTAAACTCCAGCTTTGTGAGCCGTTTCTCCATAGAAGCTATGGTAGGAGGATCAATCGGCTCTGATACCAAATTGATACAGCCCTTGACGCAGGCGAGTCGGCTGTTTATCGTCAGCAACGCCTAGGCTGTAATCGGAGCCACCGCCTTTGAGACTAATCTCAATTTACTTCATTTGATTGGATGCCAAAGAAAGATACATGACCCTACCTTTTATAGGGATAAAATACTTGAACTATAAGAAATAAATCTTAATTAATCTTATCTCTTAAACAAACTAATCTTATCTAATTCAAAACTCTATCTAATCCTAACTAACCCCTAACTAACCCAATCCCGTGCTACAGTACCGCAGTACTGATCATGGCTACAGTACCACGCGCTACAGTACCACGCGTGCTGTTAGCGCCTTTTTGGGTCGCGGGTGTATCAATACTCTACTGTACCGTGGTATTGTTCATGGCAATAGTACCGCGCGGTAAAGTATCTGTTCGTGCCTTTTGGGCTGCGGGTGTATCACAACAGGTAGGATCCCAATGTCCAATTTCTTCTTCTCAAAACTAGTTTAGTTAGATCTAACCTTGACAAGAAAATTTCATCTAGATCTAACCTTGACAAGAAAATTTCATTTCAAAGTGACCGAACTAAATAAATAAGCTGTCCTAGTTGAAGTGCGTTGAATGTTAAAGTGGAATTTGAGAGGTTTTCGAATATGTTTTTTTGAAGCTAGTCTACTTTGTTTTTTATTATTATTAAGAGCTTTTTTAAATGGTTTTGTGACAAGAAAAATAAAATTATACTAAAAAGTCAAATTAGTTTTTTTAATAAACATAGTCTATGCTACTTTTTAAACATGTTAATCTTGAGAGGAAGTTTAGATTTCTAAATTTAACTATAGTCACACAAACAAACATGAGAATACATTTTATCATATAAAGTTTATACTGAAAATGGTCCTTTTTTTCTCGAGGGTCCAACCAGAGGGATCAACATGTTGAAAGTCAGATTTGAGCTTATTCCAGAAAGCACTCGCATCAGGGGTAGTCATCTCCTAAATGATACACTAATTAATGTTTTTACGAGGAAAAGAGAGAAATGTCCTAATAATTACATACTTCAAAAATCTGAATACAGTTTTTCAAATCATCGTGCCATTGTAATGCCACTCTTTTATTTATTAGAAGTCAGTGTTGTGTTGAAGGTGTTTGAATGTATTTGGTTGATCAATGAGATCGTACCAAATGGTAGGATACAGGTTCATGTGTTTGCTTAGTAGGAGGGGATGGTACGGTTTCTCGTTTATACATTAGTGGGATGAAATTGTATGGAATGGTATATGATAATTCAGATTTAGGAAATATTTTATGTTTATGTTTATGTTGTATGTTATGGTTTGGTTGTTTTAGTGGATCGATCCCATAGTGTTTTTGTTCCACATCCTATATCATTTTATCCTATTTCGTTTCGTTTCATTTAACCCCGTACAACGAACCAACATACCCTTAATTAGTTAATCGTAAGTGTTGTTGGCATTTTATATAGCTAAACTGCACGTCGCTAGGTAACAGAGAAACAAGCCGTATATCTACTGATAGACTTTGGGCAAGTAAATGCACAACATTTTGCACCTCGACCGTCCTAGATAATCTCGTTATATATTTATATAATATTGGACACCTTGCCTACTGCTTTTTCCGTCAAAAAAGAAATAAAAAGCTAACCATTACCGGCAATGCACCTCTATATCCGTGAAACATTTTAAATTGTATGTCACTGACATATGGCCCTAGCCACTACTATGTAAATGATACATTTATAGTGTCTTATATTGCAATGACATGAAATTTATAGTGTCCTAATGTCTTTGTCCGTTATAACATTTTAAATAAAATCCGAACAAAATGTATATGTGGATTATAATTATATTGCTAAAAAAGTAAAATAATAGTACAAAAAATGATGATATGCATACATATATATATAAAATTTTAATGCTAGCCCAAAATTATCTGACTCTTTCGAGTTTTTACCTATTATTTTATTAGTATTGTTGTGTTTGCATACTGTACGTGATACGCTCCTTCGGGGTGATCCCGTTGGAACGCCCGAGTCCCTGGTCGGAGACCCGAGGAAATGGACGAGGAAGAGGAAGGTGCCGTCAGAGTTTATAGCTCCTGCCGGCAGTGAGGTAAATCGGCTATAACGGAGCCACCGGCCGGAATCGACGGCAGCGCCTGAGCCTGGAGTTGGTGGCAGATAAGCTGCCTTTTCTATTCCTCCTTCTCCTCTTTATTAATCGGTTCAGCTGAACCTTAACAAACAGCTAACAAACAAGCTAACAAAGATCCTACAAAAGGGGATCTCAACAAAATGAATGAAATAAATCCCTATCTACTTTAGCTGATTGCGCCTGACATAGACACGGTCTGGCGCTGGCCTAGCCACGGCTGCATCAATACTCCCCCCTGGAGAACAAGCTTGTCCTCAAGCTTGAAGTCGGGATAGGAGCGGCGCAGGACAATGGCGTCGACCCAAGTAGCTTCATCCGAAGGCTCACCCTCCCACTGGACCAGGAACTGCCGGTGCCCCTTGAGGAAACGTTGAGCCAGGAGAGTGACTGGTTGCGGTTGACCCGGAACGGCAGGATGGATGGTGTCGGGAGCTCGGGGACGGTTGTGGGTGGCGTACCGGTGAAGGCCTTCAGAAGCGAGACGTGGAAGACGTCATGAATGCGAGCCGAAGGAGGAAGCTCCAGGCGGTATGCCACTGGCCCAACGGTCTCAATAATCTTGTATGGCCCAAAATATTGCGGCGAGAGCTTGTGATGCCGGGACGGCCGAACAGAGAGTTGACGATGAGGTTGGAGCTTGAGCCAGACCCACGCACCGACCTGAAAGGAGAGAGGTCTGTGCCCAGCGTCGTAACGCTGCTTCATCCTGTTCTGGGCGCGAAGAAGATGGTCGCGTGCCTGAGCAAGCAGGGCGTCTCGATCCACCAGGAGGCAATCAACCTTGTCGATGGAAGTGGCACCTTGATTGTAGGGGAGGAGGCTCGGCGGGGGTCGCCCGTAGACCAACTCGAAGGGAGACATGCGAAGATTGGAGTGGTAAGAGGTATTGTAGCAGTACTCCACCCACGGCAGCCAGCGCACCCAGGAAGTGGGGTGATCGGCAGCAAGACACCGAAGATAGGCCTCAATTGTTCGGTTGACCACCTCCGTCTGACCGTCAGTTTGTGGATGATACACCGACGACGTGAGCAGGCGAGTGCCACATCGCTTGAAAAGGTCTTGCCAGAAAGCGCTGGTGAAAACTGGGTCCCTGTTCGATATGATAGACTCCGGCATGCCATGGAGGCGAACCACTTGGTCGAAGAAGAGGTCGGCCACTGTGGAGGCCGATGCCGGTCGCTTGATGGCAATGAAGTGGCTGTACTTAGATAACCGATCCACGACCACCAAAAGAGCCGTCACACCGTGAGACTTCGGTAACCCGACCACGAAATCCATGGAGACGTCGGTCCAAATGTGCTGGGGAACCGGAAGGGGCTGTAGTAGACCGGCTGGGGAGAGGGTACTGGCCTTGTATTGCTGGCAAATCGGGCAGGTTGCTACATAAGCGTCGACTGTCCGGCGCTGTCCTTCCCACACAAAGCGTTGCTGGACGCGTTTGAGAGTTTTGAGAGCACCCTCATGCGTCAGGTCATGGTAGGCGGCGACCACCTTGGCGGCGATGTCGGAGGTGGCAGGGACGTAGATGCGATCACCCTGAAAGATGAGACCGTCCGCCGTAGTGAATGTGGTCTGGTGGCCGCCTTCCTGTGGAGCCGTTGAGGTGCCCAGCTCTCTGCACCTCTGCTGGATGTCAGGATGTTGTCGCAGAGCCGCGAGCCATTCATCCATGATGGAACTGGTTGGAGCCGTCAGAGCCGCACAAGATGAGGAAGTCTCGAAGGCCCGAGACAAAGCATCCGCCGCCCGGTTGGTCCGGCTAGATCGATACTGCATGGAGAAGTCGAACCCCATCAACTTGCTGAGCCAATGCTGCTGTGGAGGTGTGGTCAGGGCCTGTTCCAGAAGATGTTTGAGACTGGCATGATCGGTCCGGACTACAAACGGGCGCCCCTACAGGTAAGGTCGCCAGTGCCGGATCGCCTTCGAGAGACCGATGAGCTCGCGCTCATAAGCCGCAAGGCGCTCGTGCCTAGCCGCTAGCTTGCGACTATAGAAGGCTATTGGATGCCCCTCTTGTTGGAGGACCGCCCCAATTCCTGTACTCGATGCATCACATTCCACCACAAAGGTGATGGCAAAGTCCGGTAGTTGGAGAACCGGCGAAGTTTGGAGGGCCGCCTTGAGAGCTTGGAAGGCGCGGTCGGCCGCGCTAGACCACTCGAACTGACGGTGGCGGAGTAGGTCAGTGAGGGGCTCGGCGATGGTCGCGTAGTTGCGGATGAATCGGCGGTAGTAGCCCGCCAGGCCCAAGAAGCTGCGCACCGCTGATGCTGATTCGGGTGTTACCCAGTTGGTGATGTCCTGGACCTTGTTGGGGTTGGCGGCCACGCCGTTGCCGGAGATGACGTGCCCCAAATAGGCCACTTCCGTTTGACCGAAGGCACATTTGGAGTGCTTGAGGAAGAGCTAGTGACGCCGCAATCGCTCCAGCACTACTTGGAGATGTTGCATGTGTTCCTCCGGAGTATTGCTGTATATCAAAATGTCGTCGAAGAAAACGAGTAAGAATTTGCGAAGGAAGTCCGAGAGCACCTCATTCATTAGGGCCTAGAAGGTAGAGGGAGCATTGCAGAGTCCGAATGCCATGACGAGGGACTCATAGTGACCGTGGTGGGTGCGAAAGGCCGTCGTCTCAATATCCTCCTTCCTCATCCAGATTTGATGGTACCCGGAACGAAGATCCATCTTGGAGAAGACCTTGGCGCCATGTAGCTCGTCGAGGAGCTCTTCCACGACGGGAATCGGGAACTTGTCTTTTATGGTCTTGGCGTTGAGGGCCCGATAGTCGACGCAGAACCTCCAAGACCCATCTTCCTTGGGTGCCAAGAGGACTGGAGATGAGAACGGAGAGTGGCTGGGCCGAATGATTCCCTGTGCCAACATTGTCGCACATTGGCGCTCAATTTCGTCCTTCTGGCGGTAAGGGTATCGATAGGGTCGAATGACCACCGGGTCAGTACCTTCTTGGAGAAAGATGCGGTGGTCACAAGCCCTGGAGGGCGGTAATCCTTGTGGCTCCTTGAAGAGGTCGTTGTAGAAGTCGATGAGGTCAGTCAATGCACTGGACTCCACCCCTAGATGATGAACATGGCCTCTGGTTGATTGACAGCCAACTCCCTGGAGCGTGATCATCTCATGGTTCCGATTGAACGTCATAAGCAGGTCTTCAAAGTTCCAGTGCACATTCCCCAGTGGCCACATCCATTGGATCCCAAGCACAGCATCGAACCCGTCCAGGGGAATCACCAGGAAGGAGTCCGTGAACTCGTGCCCATTCACCGTGAATTCTTGATCTACCCGGCCCAGGCAAGGCAGCTGTGCTCCATCAGCCACTCGCACTCTTCGACCGGCGCTGGGATCCTGCTTGAGGTTGAGACGATGGGCAACAAAGCTACTGAGGAAGTTGTGGGTACTGCCCGTGTCGACCAATGCCAGCAGCTTGTGTCCTTCTATCATCAAACAGACCTGCATCGTTGAGCTTTCGGTCGGCCCTCGCAAGGCAATGGCCGAGAGGGACGGGTGTTCCTCCGCTGCATCATCCTCTTCAATCACTTCAACTTCCTCGCTCATGGCCTCCAGGTAAAAGAGGCGCTGGCAGCGATGTCCCCTGCTATAGACCTCATCGCAATTGTAGCAGAGCCCCTTCGCCCTCCTTTCGGCCATCTCGTCGGCGCTGAGCCGGCGCCGGTACGAGGACGAGGCCGCAGTAGAACCCTGCGGCGCTTGTGTTGTTGTTGTTTGACGGATCGGCAATGATCCTCCGGTCTGGTTTCCCGCTGAGGCTCCCAAGCAGGTTCCCCCCACCGACACGGAAAGGTTGGTCGTGGTCGTTGGTGGAGCCGGCATGTTGGTACGAGCTGCGGGAGGATTCCATGGCAGTGCCGCCACCCCGCAGCTGAATGCGGGACGATGACGCCCCGGCACGGACAGCGCCTGGGCGGCCTTGGCCACCCATGCATCTTCTCGAGTCTCAGCCTCCCGAGCCAAACTGACAGCTTCCGCCAGGTCCCGTGGCCGATCCCGACGGACATCGGCGGCCATAGTTCCGGACAATCCCGCCGTGAAGGTCTCGATCTGGTCTTCTTTTCTCATCTTGGGGGTGCGAGCTAGCAGGCGCTGGAATTCGCGCGCGTAGCCATCCACCCGCCGATCTTCTTGCTTCAAATTCACGAGATCGCCGAGAGGTCTGGCCGACGAGTGACGGGTGAATCGCCGGACGAAGGTGTTGAAGAACATATCCCAGGAAATGGACCCCTCCTCCTGTTCCCAATTATCCATGACCTCTTGTGCCTCCCCTCTCAGATGCAAGCCGGCCATCTAAACATAACCCGCGGCTAGAATTGCATGCGCGCGCGCGTACCGCTCGCATTGGCGCAACCACAACAGATGGTCTTTAGTGCCGTCGTAGAGGTCTAGCTCATACCGTGGACCCCAGGGAGTCCACGGGTCTTGGCCTCCCGTGCGTTCCGGTTCGTCACGCTCGCGAGTGCCCCGGGCGCGGTCCTCCTCCGGTGCGTTTTCCTGGCGCCGCCGTGCCTGAGGTACAAGCCCTCCAGCGCGTGACACCTCCACCTCCTGAGAATCCCGATTCTCTTCAACGGGTCGCTTCTCCTGGACACGGGCAAGGCCTTCTATGGTCTTCTGCAGCGCCACGACGGACGAGCGCAGCTCGTGTTGCAGGTCTTCCACCGCCTGGAGACGTGTCTCCCCTTCCGCTCCTTGCGCCATGGTGGTCGATTCGGCCCGCTCCCTTCTTCTGCGCGGCCAAGGGTCGGCCGGCTCTGATACCAGTTGATACGCTCCTTCGGGGTGATCCCGTTGGAACGCCCGAGTCCCTGGTCGGAGACCCGAGGAAATGGACGAGGAAGAGGAAGGTGCCGTCGGAGTCTATGGCTCCTGCCGGCAGTGAGGTAATTCGGCTATAACGGAGCCACCGGCCGGAATCGACGGCAGCGCCTGAGCCTGGACTTGGTGACAGATAAGCTGCCTTTTCTGTTCCTCCTTCTCCTCTTTATTAATCGGTTCAGCTGAACCTTAACAAACAGCTAACAAACAAGCTAACAAAGATCCTACAAAAGGGGATCGCAACAAATGAATGAAATAAATCCTTATCTACTTTAGCTGATTGCGTCTAACATAGACACGGTCTGGAGCTGGTCTAGCCGCGGCTGCATCAGTTTTGGTGATCTTTGTTCTTACTGGTATTTGTTCCAATTTTTTTTACAGGTATTGGCAATTGTGCGCTCCCATCGAAGGTCTAAACTGAAGAAACAACGAGGCCAAATGTTAATCTACCAGCTCGTTACATGAGATGGAATAAATCTGTACCAATTAATCTCTGCTTACGAAAAGTTGTGTTTTGCTTACCGTCTGCATCAAAACAATAAAATATAAATCCATGCCTTCCCAATCTGCTACACATCTGATCATCTTCTCCATAATTTTTTCTGTAATTATTTCAATATCTTTCATACGCTTATTTTTTATGCTATTTTTTTGGAAATCGGAAGCTGCAAGATAACATTCTCAAATTATTGATAGACGATTTGGGGTTTACAAAAGTATTAGTTAATGTTGTCAAAAATCTGCTCCGACATATACACACGTAATTTCAGCTCCGTAAAAAAATTAAAAAAATGACATCCTTAGAGGTATTTGGGGCTACATTCACAATGGTAGATATTTTGAGTAAGGAAAAGTACTTTCTCGCATCTTGTAAAGATGCAAACTGATCATAATAGTTTCACCACATTTCATGATCTTAGTGGACTAGTGGTCTTCCATCTGCATCAACATATATGGAATATTATTCCGTCTCCCTATAAGGCCTCAAATGAAATTATATTCCAATCTTGGTAGATACTTCACATCCTATGCTAATGTACTCGATCAACTCCTTAATTTATTTCGATCTTGATGATTTAATGTCACCCATTCTAATGGCATGGTAGACATGCCATCTCCTAGGTAGACTAAAGTAAAATCAACAGTAGGGTACAAAGAAAACTAGTCATTCCTTTTACATGCCACCTTAAAAAAGACAAACTGAATCCAACGACTAATTATACTTTAGATAAATCTACTAACGTCGTTCTCCGCTTCAATTGACTGCATACGTAATAAAATCAGATGTCATGTGGTGAACCCTAAGTTGATGCCAAAGGAAACACCGACCCTGGCTCCGGGTAACTCGGCGTTTGCGAGGGTCGCTCACTGTACAAACTTTCTTGCTCCTGCTTTGCCTGCCGATCGAGCAGAGCAAGCCAGTACTCAGTGACTCGTGAGTGCTCAGTTCAAAAGCTGTCTTTGCTTGCATGTGTCGCATCATGAGTCCGAGTCGAGTTTGATCTGAGCTGAGCCACCTCATAGTATTTTCTCAATGCCTAGCTTGCCTGTCCTAGTCAGCCACGGGCCTGCATGGCTGCACTCTGCAGAGACCTGCAATTGGAAACGCAAGTTGCTGTTATTATATACTACTATGGTGGCGCGGACCAGTACTGCATTGCTGCACATGGATTGACCAGTAATGGAATCGTGTTTCTCATCTTCCGAATGATGGTGCCACTATATCAAAACATAGCCACTGTTACCATCTTGACCTATTTCAAACATGTTCATGCATTTCGGTATCTTGAGACCACTAGAATAATTAATCCACTAAGATTACCAATCTTCCATATGTTGCTTCCGTCACGTTCTCTCTTCTACGCAGGTCGCAGTCTGCAAGGTTTTTTCACTCTGGTTTCACTTGGCAACAGTATTCTTAATTTCGGTCATATGTGAGCCCCTCTTAGAAGACGGCTGTCGCGTCATCCTTCAATCTTCGCGTTGAAGAGCCATGGCTCCATGGGGAAGATGATGAGAAATCTATCTATTATTAATATCTATCTACTGTATAAGGAATCGTCGACCGCACGATCGCCTAAAAATAAAATAAGTGTCAGTCGATTTTAACATAATTACATTATGGTTATACTAAAGTTGAACATTATTAATAGGTACAATTTTAGATTGATTGAAACAAATATGATGAATTGAAACATAGGAAGATAAAAAGTATGTGGCCATGTGTATTTAGCAAATCTACGTTGTAACAAAATATAGAAAATTAATGAATAAAATAGATAATTGATAAATAGCAAATTTATACTAAGATTGCACCTAGGTAAGCAGCGATTTTAGTGTTATTAGAGTGCAACTTAAAAGTGACTGATAGTTTAAAAAAACTCAGGCGTCTAAGAATTAGCAAATTTGATTATATAATTAAAACAGAAATCAATTGAGCCGCCATGTTAATCGAAGAAAATTACACATAAATAAAAAAATCTACACTGTTGGTTTCGGTGGTGCCAAATTATAACAACCGTTGTTATTCCCACATCAATCGGAAAGAAAAAAATCTACCGTTGATTATTTTGGTCCTAGATTATAATGGAAATAGGTTAAAGAATGATTTCGTATGAACTACAACACAAAAAAATATGATTTCAGAATAAAAACATAAAAGTAAGAGTCCGTGCCATATTTAAAAAAAAGAGAGTTTGTATCGGTTATAGCAAAGCAATGTAGAAATTTGATATTAAAAATAGTAGAATAAGAGTTCATATATATCTAATATATAAAAAAACAGAATAAAACAGAGCCACCATGTTAATCCTAACATATAGAAATTCTCATATTAATAAATATACTATAAATTATCACGTTAATCAGAGCAAAAATGAAATAAATCTACATCATCGATTATAATGGGAAGGATTATAACGATTTAGATAATAAGGAAGAGAGATTTACACTGTTGATTATAATGGATCTGATTATAACGGCTTAGATTAAATGAAAGAGTGCATACCTGCTATAATTATAAAATAAAATAAAATAATTGCCGTCGCCCAGCTGGCCGACGCCGCCGGAGTTGGAGGGAGAGAGGTCAGAGGAGAGGAGTGGAGGAGGAAGGAGGAAGAAGGAAGAAGAAGAAGAAATTGAAAGGATGACATGTGGGCCCACCTTGTCAGACCGTATTTTTGTATTTCCCAGTGTATTCCAAGCCGATATGCCCGTAGAGTGCCTATAATGGCATTCATGAAACTAAAGAGCACTCTATAATGGCATCTATAATATTATTGATTTTATAATGGCCATTGTGATTTTCCAGCACTTTATAATGGCATAGATGATAAAAATCCTATTAAGTGAAGGTCCCTCTCGGGACTTAGGCATTTCCAAGCCAACTCGCGCCAACGCTGCCGCCTCCTCGCTCCCGCCGCCGCCCCGCCCGGCCGCCCCGTCTAGCGCCATTCTATCCAACGCCGACCGCCGCCGCCACGCCGCCGCCTTGCCCCGCGTAGACGCCCCATCCCAGCTACTCTGCACTGCAGCGACCCCGCGCGCCACCTCTTCCAGCCACTGCCGCCACGCCCCCTCCTCGCCGCTGGCACCAAGTCCTGTGCCGGTCCTGCCTCCCCGTGCCGTTGCCCTTCTAGCTGCCGCTGTCGCGCCCGCGCCGCCGCCTCCACGCTCCACGCTCTGCGCCGGCCTAGCCACTACGCCCTGCCCTATCCTACCCCGTCCAGCAGGCACCACCCCGCCGCATCCCCGCCTCGCCACCACTACTCGCATCGGCACATCTCGCTTTCGCCCCATCATCGCGCCATCTTAGGTGAAGGACATGATGTCCAATGCTCGTGTCTCGGTGGTGTGCTTGTACTACAAGAGGTTCAAAAATGAAGATATGAATAGAAAGCTAGGAGCTTCTTCAATCTACCTAAGAGCAGAGGAGTACCTCCAGGTGGACATCCTTTGTCTTAGGAAGTGCCCTGATGCCTGGCTGGCACTTTGTGCCTACTGGGCATCGCCTAACTTTGTTGAACAGTCTAGGAAAAAGAGGACCAACAGAAACGCGGGCCCAAGAACCACTCATCGATACGGTGCCAATGGGCGCGTTCGTCTCGCACGCCGCATGGTATGAACCACTCATAAGCTCTTATAAGTTGTTTGTATTTTGGTCATAATTCTGTTGTCAGCAACACATATCATCATTTGCTTTGCAGGAGACTGAAAGTGGGGTTGCGCCAAGCAATATTGACACATATGTCCAAGGCCACTTTGGAGTTAATGCAGCAGTTGAGTCAACAGCAAGAGCTAATGAGGCAATCCCAACAATACATGATGGATTATCAGGCATACCAATGACAACACTTCGAAGTAAGTACTCTACTCTTTTGTGAGACTTGTAATGCCCTAAATTATAAATTGTTGATTGTACATAGGATGTGCTAAGTTGTTTGTTTGTACATTTTACAAACATTATATGCATCATTTTTACCTAAAGCCTAAAATTGTTAAATATGCTATATTACCTTCATAATTGATTAAAAACAATTTAATGACTGAAAACAAGTTTAGGACTAAATTTGCTATATTAGTTTTGTTATCTTCATAATGGATGAAAACAAGTTTATATGGCTAAGATGTGCACCAAGCTTCTTATTTGTGTAATTTTTTTACTATCTTCCATTAGATGTCTCTTAAGACCTCAAATTGCTATCAAGTTATAATTGATAGATATATAATACTATTTTGTTTCTTCTACGCGATGTTCCGTACTCATTTTGGTACCAACTTTGCCTGAATTTCGGCCCCCACCGCCTCCTTCTGGCCTTTTTTTTTCCAGACGCCACAACCGGTAATTTAGTTTCTACCTAGTAACGCATTTCTATTTGTTAATCTTTTCCATTTTACCTAGTAACACATTTCTATTTGTTAATCTTTTCCATTTTCTGGTTTACACAATTTTTCCCTTATAATGTTTTAGGGCATGTCGACACCGCCTCCTGCTGCTCCCGTTCGAGACGACACCGCTAGTGCTTCGGGGACACCTTCCATCAGTCAATTTATAAACTCCGGAGGCAATGCAGCAGGTAGCGGTCGCGGATCTCACTCTCATCGAACTTAGGGTGTGTGTTTGGTGAATTTTGTGACTATATATGCGACGATGTACTATGTATGCGACGATGGACTATCTATCCGACGCTTTGTGATGTATTGCGATAAGAATGCGACAAGTTGTGATGTGGTCTATTTGTGATGAAATATTGTGATTTTTCTGTCAATTATTGTGTTTTTAGCCCTATTTTACTTTTTTTAACAAAAAAAATACCGACGAAATTACTGGAGCTAGGAAACCAACCGGCTAGTGATCCAGTAATTTCATCAGCCTAGGCCGACGAAATTACCTTTATTTTCATCGGCCTAGGCCGACGAAATTACCTGAGCATAATTCCATCAGCCTAGGCCGACGAAATTATACCTGCCATATCATCTGATCTAGTTTTGTCCGCCAGCAAAAACTGACGAAATTACTGTATTTTCGTCGGCAGCCGAAGAAACCGTTTGTAATTTCGTCGCCCAAATTTTGTTGGGTTAATTTTGTCGGCAAACCGACAAAATTACTGTAATTTTATCGGTACAACCCCTATTTTCGTCGGTTCTATGCCGACGAAATTAAACTCGATTCCTGTAGTGCTAATGTACTCGATCAACTCCTTAATTTATTTCGATCTTGATGATTTAATGTCACCCATTCTAATGGCATGGTAGACATGCCATCTCCTAGGTAGATTAATCTAAAATCAACAGTAGTGTACAAAGAAAACTAGTCATTCGTTTTACATGTCACTTTAAAAAAGACAAACTGAATCAAACGTCTAATACTTTACAAAATTTACTAACGTTGTTCTCCGCTTCAATTGACTGCATATCTCTACCTAATTATATTATAATTATATTATGTTATATATCTCTACCTAATAATAAAGAGAATAGAGTTTCCACCGTTTTCTTCGTCCGTCGTCCGTCAGCCCCTCCAGCTCCATCCGATCGCAATCGAACGGCTCCCCGCCCGCGCACGCCCGCACGCAGGAAGCGGGCCACTCCTTCCGCTCCTGCCCCCGCCTCCTCCCACTTTGCCTCCCCCTCCCCCTCGCGCCGCCTCCTCCCCAATCCTCCCCGCGCCGGCCCCTCCCCGAGCCGCGCCCTCCCTCTCCTCCTCCCCTCCACCATCTCCTCGCCCGACGCCTGCCACCGCCACCTCCCCCGTCGTCCTCGCCGCGCTGGCCGCCGGCCGCCCCCCGGAAACCCTAGCCTTCCGCTCCTGCCCCCGCGCCTCCTCCGGCAAGTACGCGGAGCACGTCGGCGCTGGCGCCCCCGTGTACCTCTCCGCCGTCCTCGAGTACCTCGCCGCCGAGGTGGATCCCCGATTCCGTCTCTCTCTCTCCTTCCTCTCGATCCGCGTGGATCCGATCTCGCGGATTCGATATGGAATCCGTCGATTCAAATAAATTTCAATGTGGCAACAAGCTGTGTTTCACATAAATTTTGAATAAATCAAGTGCTAATTGCGATCAGCAATGGAGAGAAAACACTTCCATCGCATGAACACAAGCAACCGCTGTCCTTCATATGAGACTGGTTAGTTGCTCATTCTCCTTCTGTCCTCCATCAACCGCTGCATCAGGACACACTTATTGTCAATTGCGGATGCGATTCACCCAGCGGCTTCCATTGCATGTAACAAGGCAAAATCAGGAGAATCTGTAAGTGTAAAATTGCAGTAATTTTGTTGTTTTTATATGCAAATACAGTGAGAATCTATGATCTAATTACATGAGTGATGTTCTAATTACATCAGTAATTAGTGAATAGTGAAATCAATGGAAGTAGGAGGGGGTACATTCCTCGTTTTGGACAGCGACGAACGGAACCGGAGAAGAGGGAGGAGTGAACTACCTGTTTGAAACAGGGAATCGGCCATGGGCTGGAGGTTGATGGCACGGCCACAACCATGGTTGGGCTTGACGAGGCTCCGACGAAGGCCAGGCTCGATGTAGCCTTGTTGTGGGCCGGAGTGACATTGACAACGGCGCTGCTTGACGATAGTACGAGCCTGGCGTGGCACTGTCGGCATTGGACTTGCCCGGTGTGGCCTTGGAGTCACTGGAGGTGCAGGCGGCGCACGACGTGGCCGGCCTCGGCCCGATGGCGGCGCCCTCTAACCCAACCGCCACGGGGTGGTGGCATCTATCACTGGCACCGCAATGGATTTCAGACTGCACATGCAATTGTGAACAATTTCTCATGCTTTCAGTTGACCAAGAAGATACCAAGAATAAGTGGTAAGGTGACCTTTCTTGGCAAATCATTCTTGATTTCAGTTTGTTCTATTTTTCTTATCAATTTCTCATGGATTACCTTGATTTCTGATTGACTGGCTAAACGTGCTGTGATGGATTAGTTTGGTATGACTGCCACTATAATGTTCTTTGAGTTTAGGAAATAACCAAAAAAAATTTCATTTAGTTTTACACGTTCAGATATTTATATTAACTGTTTAAGATTTGTAGTAACAGAGCTGATGTTAGGAACATTGTGAGATTTTATTGTTTAAGATGTGAAATTGAGCCCGGTAGCATGAAATTTTACAGTATTGTTGAGGATTGGGGCAAATTTGAACTTAATAATGCTGGAGCCCGTAAAAGACATACCTCCAATTCTATCATGCCCTTACTGTTTTAAAGCTTACATATGGCAGACCGTTTTAATGATTTTGCCAGGGATTCTTTTGCACATTATTATGCTTGTAAAGTTTCTTATTCCTAATCCTCTGTAGTCATTAATGTGGGTTAGAAATTGCTTCCACTACACTATGCAGATAAAGATGAACAGAACAACACAACAGTAGTAAACTACAATGAAGGAAGTTTTGTATCATCATCTGGTTCTTACAGGATGCCTTTAGTATGGATAGACTTGGAAATGACTGGTGAGTTCTTATTTTCTAAACTTGTGTAATGTTACTAAATTAATAATTAATATTCCACTTTTCGTATTGCGTCTTGAATGACTTGCTTGTTTGTCCTTAACAATCTGTTGTTTTATTGTCCTTCATATATTCTGTGCATTTATGTTTCTATATAGCATGTATATTCCATTCATTTATTATTAATGGACCTTTATGTAAACTACTCTCGGTACAAGATGGAGGCATGGAGAAATATGTCAAAATGCTCAGGATACCATAATTTATGCGACATGCTTGAACCACATCATCTTTGTTTTGTTTGTTTTTGTTTTGTTTTTGCATGTCTTTGTAGCAACAGAATTTCCCTCCTCGTGACTTGCAGTCTCAAGAGGAAGACCCCACTCTAGTGAGTCCTTCCACTTGAGTCTCGGGGGCTAGCTGTCGGGGATAAAATCACGGCCCATTGCCATGGCCCACTCCCTGACGGCCCAGTCGAACAGCCTGCCAGGGCCCAGCTCCCTGGAAGGTTCTGTCTGGCCATATGCATCTTGCCGAACAGCCTCCTGGCTGGCGTGATGCGTAACGGCCAAGGAATCGTGTTTGAGTCCGTCTCGAACAAGAGTTCTGCACGGCAACGTGAAGACCCGGACGTTGGTTTCCCGGATTGGAATAGAAGTCGTGATCCCCAAGACTAGGAGTATGCCTTATCTACCGTGGGACGTATTTGGCATGTCGAGTTCGTTGCGATCTTGTAGTTAGCCCGGCCCGATATTTCTCGGTAGGTCGGTTTACTCTCCACTATATAAACAGGGCCCCTACGGCGTGTTGAGGGGTCAATCGAGCACGAGTTGTCGCATCTGGTCTTTGCATCTCGTGGACACCTGATCATTGCATTACGCACCTTGTAATCTCGCTGAGACTTGTTCGTCTCGTCGAGCCACCTCTTGTATTCATTTTTGATATATAAGAAAGGCTGGACGTAGGGCTATTATCTCTCCCGAGAGGCCTGAACCAGGATAAAAACCCCTGTCTCCTTGTTCGTTGTTGTTCGTCTTGTTCGGCGTGTCTCCTATCTCCCTCTTGAAGAACCTCGGTTGACTTGGGTCAATATCCCAACCGTCGACAGCTGCCCTCCCAGCGCGCTGCGCCTCGCGGCCGTCTAATCGTGAGCGAAAATTAGATCCGACTGTCCATTTATTCTTTACATATAAAATCATTTCTTTCACACAGCCCTAAGTAACACGGGTGCTCTGTCTGGTTGGCTAGCTGAGCTAGTTTCACATATGAGCCCATCTCTAGAAGACAGTTGTCGCGTCATCCTTCAATCTTCGTGTAGAACAACCATGGCCCATGGGGAAGATGATGAGAAATTTATCTATTATTAATATCTATCTACTGTATAAGGGATACTCTACCGCACGATCGCATAAAAATAAAACAAGTGTCAGTCGATTTTAATATAATTACACTATGACTATAATAAAGTTTCACATTATTAATAAGTGCAATTTTATTATTACCAGTGTGCAATTTTAGATTGATTGAAACAAATATGATGACATCATACGAAGATTAAAGGTATGTGGGCATGTGTATTTAGCAAATCTACATTGTAATTAAATATAGAAAATCAACTAATAAAATAAATAATTGATAAATAGTAAATTTATACTAAGATTGCACCTTGGTAAACAGTGCAATTTTAGTCTTATTAGAGTGCAACTTTAAATTGACTGATAGTTAAAAAAATTAGCAAATATGATTATATAATTAAACATCAACAATGTGACCACCATGTTAATAAAAAAATTTCCACATAAATAAAAAATATCTACACTATTGATTTCAGTGGTGCCAAATTATACCGTTGACATTCTTACATCAATCGGAAAGAAAAATAACGATCTACAGTTGATTATTTTTGTCCTAGATTATAATGGATAAGGTTAAAGAATGATTTCGGATGAACTACAACACAAAAAATATAAATTCGGAATAAAAAATAAAAAATCCATGCCATATTAAGAAAAGAGTTTGTGTCAGTTACAACAAAGCAATACAGAAATTTGATATTAAAAATAACATAATAAGAGTCCATATATATCTACTATATAAAAAAAAAACAGAATAAAACGAAGCCACCATATTAATCCTAACACATAGAAATTCCCGCATTAATAAACAAATACATAAATTATCACGTTAATCAGAGAAAAAAGGAAAATATCTACATCATTGATTATATTGGGAAGGATTATAACGATTTAGATAATAAGAAAGAGATATCTACACTGTCGATTATAATGGATCGGATTATAATGACTTAGATTAAATGAAAGAGTCCATACCTACTATAATTATAAAATAAAATAAATTAAATAATGGAAATTCATAATAAAATAATAGAAAGGAAAAAGTCCCATTTTAGTCCCTCAACTTTGCCTCTTGGACCAATTTGGTCCCTCAACTTCAATACCAGACTTGTTTGGTCCCTGAACTTCCAATACCGGACCGTTTTGGTCCTTTGACCGGTCCAAGGGTGGTTTTGCCTCGTCACGCACACGTGGCAGCATGCATGGAGGTGACGTGGAGCAGTGTATGCCTATCTGTATGCTCCTTTCGGAATATAGAACTTTTGTGCAATTTATGCCATATTTAATAATTGTTAACCTGTCATCTTGATTCACAATTTGCGTAATAATGATCGATTCAGGCATAAAACAAACCATGTCACCTGCCACATGTGCGATGATGTGGCCAGAAACCACTCGTCATGCCCTTTGGACTGGTCAAAGGACCAAACAGGCCTGGTTTTGAAAGTTCAAGGACCAAAATGGTCCGGTATTGAAAGTTTAGGGACCAAACATGTCCGGTATTGAAGTTGAGGGACCAAATTGGTCTGAGAGACAGAGTTGAGGGACCAAAATGAGACTTTTTCCTAATAGAAATAAGAGTCAATGTAATATTAAAAGAAATACCTCACATCAACTAAAATAAAAAATACATTAATAAAAATAATGTACATGTCAGGTTAAATATTGGCATAAAATCTACTTACACAAATTAAATTAATTCCCACGTTAATACTAAAATATTATAAATTCCCACATTAATCTAAGAGAAAAAAAGATCTACGCTATTGATCATTGTGGATCTAGATTGTAGGGAGTTCATGTCAACTACAAAACTAGAAAAGAAGTTCATACCAACTATAATAAAAACATTATAAATTTGAAAAAAAAATTGTCTATAATGGAAAAACTATTCACGCAAATGCAAGTGACATGGTACTGTTTTATTAATTATCCTCCACATAAGATCACACGAGGCAACTCAACGGTAGCATATACTTGGAGTGGATCGTTGTCGTCATGACTCATGACTCATGCTTTATCCTAATCAATGAACTATTTGCTTATGTCCTTTCCTTGACTCCGCTAAACGACCAAATAATAAAATCGCAACTATATATATTTTCAAATGATCTCAAACGGCAACATTTGTCGACGACCGATATCATTTTGGGCTTGCAAAAGTTGCAAGTGCCACGTATGATGAAAGTGTCAGTCGTACATTGCGGCATCTGCCACAGACCCATAGTTGGGCCCATCTTATTCGCCCTCAAGGCTGGGACCCACAAAAGCATCGTCTCCGACTCCGATCTTGCCTTCTTGCTGTTTAGGCGGCTAGTGATAAGTTCCCGCTGATCCATGTGCTTCTCTCCCACTCGGCCACTCGTGCCTCGTCTTTGCTGACGCTCGCTGCCCCAGGGGTCACGCCACCGCAGGATCAGTGAACCAGAGCGCATGGCGCTCAATCGCCTCCTAGTCGTCGTCCTCGGCGCGACATTGCCGCTGCTCTTCTTTTCCAGTGCAGGTAATGGCATCGACCGACCCATAGTTGGGCCCATCTTATTCGCCCTCAAGGCTGGGACCCACAAAAGCATCGTCTCCGATCGACTCCGACCTTGCCTTCTTGCTGGCTAGGCGGCTTGTGATAAGTTCCCGCTGATCCATGTGCTTCTCTCCCACCCGGCCACTCGTGCCTCGTCTTTGCTGACGCTCGCTGCCCCAGGGGTCACGCCACTGCAGGATCAGTGAACCAAAGCGCATGGCGCTCAATCGCCTCCTAGTCGTCGTCCTCGGCGCGACATTGCCGCTGCTCTTCTTTTCCAGTGCAGGTAATGGCATCGACCGACGTATAGAGATTGCAGAATTGGACGCCGTTGATTGGTTTTGTGCAGTGTAGGAGCAATGGCTAATTTCTTGATGCACATCGCAGAGGCCGGAGAGGTGGGCGTGGCCTATGGGCGGGTGGCGAATAACCTGCCGGACCCGGCGTCGGTGGTGCAGCTGTTGAAGCAGAACAGCATCACGATGGTGAGGATATACGACACCGACTCGGCCGTGCTGACATCGCTGGCGAACACCGGCATCAAGGTGATGGTGTCGCTGCCCAACGAGAACCTGGCCTCCGCCGCCGCCGACAGGTCGTACGCGCTCCGGTGGGCGAAGAGCCACGTGGCGGCGTACTACCCGGCCACGAAGATCCACGCCGTGGCCGTGGGGAACGAGGTGTTCGACCAGAGGCCGGACCTGACCTCACAGCTCCTCCCGGCGATGAGGAACGTGCAGGAGTCTCTGGCGAGCCTCGGCCTGGCCGACGCCGTGAAGGTGTCGACGCCGCTCTCGTACACTGTGATCAAGCCGCCGGGGTTCCCGCCGTCGTCTGGGGCGTTCCGGGACGACGTCGCCCAGTCGGTTATGAGCCCCATGCTCGACTTCCTGGACCGGACCGGCTCGTACCTCATGGTGAACATCTTCCCCTTCTTCGCGTACTCGAATGCTCCCCCGGGCCAGATTTCCCTCGAGTACGCGACGTTCGGCCCCAACCCCGGCGTGCTCGACGGGGAGACCGGCGTCAGGTACTTCAGCCTCTTCGACGCTCAGCTCGACACCGTTCACCACGCGGTGCGCAGGGCGGGGCATCTCAATGGCAGAATCCGCGTGCATACTTCGGAGACGGGGCACCCCTGGATGGGCAACTGGGCGGCGACGAAGGCCAACGCCCAAGCTTACAACAGCAGACTCATCCGCCGCGTGCTCACCGGGGGCTCGAGCTTCGGGGCGGCGCTCGCCGACACCCCATACCGCCCCGACGCCGACCTGTCCGTGTACATCTTCTCCCTTTTCAACGAGAACCTGAAGCAAGGGGACGACACGGAGCGCAGCTTCGGCCTCTTCTACCCCAGCATGCAGAAGGTGTACGACTTCGACTTTAACGTGGGACCAGCGACGGCGAGCTGGTGCGTGGCGAGCGCGGCGGCCGGCGACGCGCGGCTGCAGGCGGCGCTGGACTACGCGTGCGGCCACGGCGCCGACTGCGGCGCCATCCAGCCTGGGAAGCCGTGCTACGAGCCCAACACCGTGCTCGCCCACGCGTCCTACGCCGTCAACGACTACTACCAGCGCAGCGGCCGGACCAGCGAGGCGTGCGACTTCGGCGGCGCCGCTTTCGTTGTCTTCCAGGAACCTGCAGGTGAGCTCCCGCTAGTAATCGTGTATTAAAAATCGTTCATTGTCCGAATGTTCCGGGCCGTTTTGTTTGATTGATCTTTGTGTTTATTCCCCAATGTTTATCGAGCCTAGACCTGTGCGACCTGAACAAGAGCTGGTGCGTGGCGAACCCGGCGGCCGGCGACGCGCGGCTGCAGGCGGCGCTGAACTACGCGTGCGGCCACGGCGCCGACTGCAGCGCCATCCAGCCCGGCGGGCAGTGCTTCGATCCAGACACCACGGTGGCGCACGCCTCCTACGCCTTCAACGACTACTACCAACGCAATGGCCGGGCCAACGGAACGTGCGACTTCAACGGCGCCGGTTCCATTGTCTACCAGCAACCAAGTGAGTTCCCGCTCGTCATCTCCCGATCCTATCACATCATCTCCTATCGACTATCATATCTCGTGATCTTACTCTAAGACAGGCGCAAGAATGGCCCTGTCCTAGTCCCATTCTATCAAAGCTCTATTTTTTTCCCAACACATATCGTTGGGTCATGAACTCCTGTCCCTTCAAATATCTCCACCTATTCTATTTGTGACCCTATTTTGATCATTACTGGCGGTCTTATTTTTGGCCACCATTAAACTTATCCTCCTTAGGCTAGGTCGAAGCGTTGAGCCTAGGGACACCCTTCTACAGTAGTTCTACCCCTATTGCGATCAAAATTTTTAAATCTTCAACCATAATAAGATAAAACCATGACAGCAACGACTTCCAAAGACTGGCCTTCTTGATGAAAAGTCTCTCTTTCATCCTCATTAGCTCAATATCGAAGCGTAAACCATAAAAAATGATTTTTTTTTTAAATTGTCATTGCAATAAAATTAAATATGTCGGTTATGACACATCATGAGACAATTATGAATACAAATTTCACAACGCACTCTATCTAGTAACGGAAAATTGTTTCCCCTCTCCTATCGAAATCCCTGGCCAATCTATGGTTGTTGGTCTTGCGAATAGATACATGCATTAATTCCTGGCCTTTATAGTTCTCTTTTGGTCTTTTGCAACCTCCTTCTCTCGGAATTTTGAAGCAAGAGTATTTAGGTCCTTTTTCTTCCCGCTCTCCTCGTTTTTCCACCAAGCCGGCTGCCACCGGCGACCAGCGCGACGGCCACGCCTGACCACAACAGTGCAAACCTCGGCACGGTGGACGACGTGACTCGGTGTGGCTGTAAGGACGAACGGTTGCCACCGACCTCAGCCGTGATCAAATACTAGTCCTACAAGATCATAGCCAATATCTCACATTGGACATTTCATTGCATATCGCCACAACATGAACTAACTAATAAAATAGCATGATTACATTTACTGTTAACATAGACAATCTGGTCGGTACTGAATAATAAATAAATATCCAGAGTAATAAATAAAGAATTTACAATTCAACTCCTGGCCCTAACAATTCCCTGTGTGCCACTAAAAAAATTCCAATCCCTTGTATGCCATCCTGTGTGTATGACATATGGGGCCGTCTGAGTGTATGACATGTGAACCCAGTGGCATATAGGGTATTTTCATTTTTTTGTGGCATACAAAGTATTTTTCCCTTTTTATATTGAGTTTGAATTTTAAAATCCAAAATTTTGAGGACGACACATCGGCGCGGCGACCGGCACAACAGCTCAAGCACGTGCTGGGTGGTCACGCATGATCGTCACAGTGTGGTCGCTGATGCCAGCGACGATGGGTAGTGATCGGCTCTGGGTAAGGAAGGGAGGAGGAAAAAGGACCCGATCACTTTTAGCTCAAAATTTTGGATGGGGTGGACGTTGGTTTTGCGAAAGAGCATAGGAGAGAGACGTGGAAAGTTCCACTGGTGAGAGAAAAATCCATGCTCACAAATTAATTTATTTGTTTTTCTTCATCTATAAGTCTTATAGAAACGATTTATAGGCTGTTTGGTTGCCTACATCACAGCAGTTTTGCATCTAGAGATACAATGGCAGGGTGTTTGGTTGCCTTCTCACTCATCTGGGGCAGGCTCTCCAGATGCAATTACCTCCTTCGGGCCAAGCTCTAGAGATATGGCCAAATTCGTGGGATGCAGTTGAGCGCATCGCGCGACTCCGGAAGCCCGTAATACACCCAACCAAACATATTCTCTTCTCAGCTTGTTTTGATTTGTACAAACAATCAAACAACATCTCTTGCATCCCACACTAGTCTGGCTGAGCTGGTACGAGCCAGGCTCACTTGAGAACGCAACCAAATAGCCTCCTAAATGCAGGATGGAGATTTCTTTTCGTTTATTTCAAGTGTTTCTATGGAAGAGATCATCTCTTATATAAGAAATGGCTTTCCTCCATCTCACGTTAGTTACTATTCACCTCGTCAATCTAACCTGTGTGATAGTTATAAAATAATTTATATGATCATGTTGCAGTTGCACATGGCTAATTTCATGTATAAATTATAACGAATGTTTTGTATCTAATTTATACCATTTTAAATAAAATCTGAACCAATTGTATGCATGGATTACAATTATATTACTATAATTAAGAAAAATTTACCCCCAAAATTGTTTGTATGTAATGTGATGGTTTAAGGAATTACAGGAATTCTTACTGGTGTTTTTCCAATTTTTTACAGAGATAGGCAACTGTGTGCTCCCATGGAAGGCCTTAACAAGTGAAACAATCATACCAACAGCAGCTACCACCTCTTTATACGAGATCTAGCTCAGCATAAATCTATACAGGGAGGTTCTGTTTTCACAATCTACGTCAGAGCAAAAGAAAAAATAAAGCGTTGTACTCCCAGTACTGTGCATTCTTATTTTAAGGAATATATATTAGTTGCTTATCTTATCTAGTTGTAATTGTAATATCCGTCCAAGGGGCTGTATCGGCCGACAACACCCACGTTCAAGGTGCTTATCTCATCTTTTTTTTTTTAAAAAAAAGGAAGGGTATAATAATCTCGCTTTTGCTAATCATTTGACAACTGATTTTTAGACAAATCTTAATCGGTTTTTTCATATAACTAAATGTTTTTATCGAAACTTTTATTCCCTACGGGGTTGTTTAATCTACGGCCAAAAAAATTTATCTAATGTCATACCGATCCCTAATAATATTTAAAAAGACGGTCCAAAGAGAGAAAAAAAAAAGGAAATATAGGACAAGGGGACAAAAACAACGAAAAAAAAAAAGAGAGTTGGCTACCGTGGGAGATCAAAGTGGTTTGATCTCCCCAGACCCCCACTAACCGGACAAAGTGAATGTCATCACGGATCAGTTTCTTTGGTTTGTTTTCTCTATGTATAGCTTACTCAACTAGTCTTTTTATTATTCATACTTTCTTACCTTTAATAAAAGGGCAGAGCATCTGCCAACTTTTTTTAGGCCGTGCTTTGCAACGAAACCTTGAGGAGTTGAAGCCATCCTAAATCGTAAGCATAGTTCAAGCAAGCCTTTTTATACTCCTATTAGATATTGACCGCAAGAAGCGGATTAAAAATGAACGATAATGACATGCATGTATCTTGCATGCGTTATTACATGACTGGCAGCAGATCCAAAAATTGGATCAAGGAACATACGATGCAGAGTGCTGTTTCCTTCAAAGTGTTCACTATATCAGGCTAGAACAATTGTGTGCAAGCTAACACATTTTACTGGATATGGACATGCATTAACTACAACCTGTCTCTTTATGAAGTCTAAAGTGCCGAAGGTACAATATGAATAGCAAAGAAAATAAAAATCACTCAAGTGCATCTCGGACAGATTCCTGGGTGTGTTTGGCTGAGCCAACCATTATCATCCTGAATGAATTTTGGGATGAGACAAAACCATGAGGGATGGATCAATGACACTGTCACTGTTTGGTTGACTTTCTCAATCCAGCATAGGTTTGTCCTAGTTTATGTTTGATAAGATAGTTGCATGGTCAGTCTAGACGTGTGGGAGAATCTGGATGTCTGGGAGAAGCATGGGTACTATGCAAAGCTAATTAATTACCGACCAATTAAACTAGCTAATTAATCACTTGATAGTTCATCATGTTGGTACTAACGCAACATTGCCAGCTGATCATCTCATGGTTCCCTATCTCCTCTCTCCCATACAAATACAGAATTAATACCGGTGAGTAATAATCTAGAATTTAATACTATCTCTGATTCAAGAACAGCTACAGGAGTAACATGTAAGATAGGTAGCAAAGAACATGTAAAATTTGTGGCAAAACATCAAATATTGCTCATTGTTCATCTCTTCCACAGCAATAACTTAAAAAGGATATTCTTGGAAATGCTAGATATTCAAAACTGTTGAAATCTGGCTTGAAGATCTTTAAGAAAAGGCACAAGAAAGCATAAAAAAGAACAGCAACAATAAAAAATCTTCCTTGTTCCGCAACACAAGAGTAACTGCCTTTTGCATAATATTATCATCCCCTGGCATAAAAAAATAGCATGAAGCAAGAGAATATGAAAGGATTTCCAAAAGATTAAAGTTTAGTTATCAATAATGCATTGTTATTGTTTTGGGCAATAATTCCTATCAAAATTATTGTAGAAATAGAATAGGTACAGAAGACAAATAGGGCCTCTAGGTTTCAACATAACCACTCCCATCCCCTTTAAGAGGCATCCTCTCTACTTCGAAGGCAATTGACACCTCCTAGCAAAGGCAACTCCTAGTTAGGGGTGGCAATGGGGGCATTCCCCGTCGGAGAGTACTTCCCCATCCCCATCCCCACGACCTAAAATTTTTCCTATCCACGTCCCTGTTCCCCGTCGCGGGGATTAAAAGTTCCCAATCCCCTTCCCCGTTCGGGTGGTGGGGCCCGTCGGGGACCTATACCTGCAAAAATTACACACAAGAGGAAAACACTTATCACCATTTTTACCAATCATGTCAAGAGAGAAGAAAAAATAGAATAAGTATGCTTTAGAGATTTAATTGATGCATATATGGAAATATGGATATAAGGGGATAGATGACATGTTTGTGACCTAACAGTTAGAGTAAACTAATTTCGGGTCCCCAACTGGTTCCCGCAGGGAAAAGTTTTCCCCGTCCTGTCCCCCACCATCCCCGACAGAGAATGGTTTTTCCCCCATTTACATCCCTATGGGGGTTAACTTCTCCCTATACCCATCCCCTAATAGATGAATTCCCCACCGGGGATCGGGGAACGGGTCTCTATTGCCACCCTACTCCTAGTAGCACCCTGCCCCACTCTTTCAGTTGCATCCCCTCCTCCCAAGATAATAATCACCTCCAAGCCAAGGCAATATACCCCTCCTAAGTCCAAACTACACACTTCACTAGCATTCTAACAAGTATAAGGAAACAAATAAATGACACTCTGCTTTTGACATTGTGTCCAGTGCCACTGAACCTCTCTAGCACAATTCCCCAACTCCTATCTAGCTAAGTAGCAACAGAACTAAATTGTATGTCCACCCTTTTCTCCACAATGCCAAATGCACCTTCAGTTCAATTTCCTAGCAAGGACAATCTTTTAAACTAAACTAGAATACTCTTCTACACACCTGACACGTCCTAACTTGAAATTTCACATCCATTCCTTATAAATGGATGATGATCACATAACTATTCACTTCACATCACTATAAATTCAACATAAATTGCATTCCTGGAATGGACCAAAAGATACATTCTTGGATCACAATGGAAAATTTTTAAATAAAATTACAGCACCTAGAATGGACCAAAAGATGCATTCCTGCCTTTGTAATCATCATACATGTTATGCAGTAACAAAGGACATAGCAGAGTAATCTCCTTTGTTAATGTCAGTACATGGTATATTGTCTTGCATTTCTTGTAACAGCGGTGGCCATAAAAGAGTACAACCACACAAAATATTCATGCATTAAGAACTAACAGATTAACAATCAGACTCAAAACTACATGCATCTGGCTGCATGATAAAGGAAAAAATTAGGAGAATGGTACAAGAGTAATAATTAGAAGATCACCCTAACAAAATAAGTTTCTTTAAATATCTGAATGCATGCATACATGTCTAGTTGTTTTGCCCAAACACAAATATAGCTTTTTTTTTTTAGAGAACACAAATATAGCAATTGAAGGCATGTATAGAGCTATGCAAGCAATATTCTCCTAGTCATTTAAATACATAAGTTAATCTACACCCTATGCAGCCTCTATTCTCACAATCCAAGATAAGGACAAAAACTATATGTAGCCCACATAATTTAGTCTGAGCTGCCCCCCTATTGTTAATATCAAATGAATAGAAAATGCATAGTTGGTGTGCATATGATTCTTGCTGCTTGTAGTGGGGCTTACAAAATAAAAATTGGTGTAATCCTTGGCATTAGTAATCTGCCACAAATGCTTTGGGGTTAGTTTAGATTTGATTTAGGCCTTGTTTAATCCCTTTTAAATCTGGCATTCTTGCGTCAGATCCACCAACAGGATGAAAACGGCAAAGAAACAACAACATTATAGTGGCAATCGTATGAAATTAATCCATCACAGCACACCTAGCCAGTCAATCTGAAACCAAGGTAATCCATGAGAAAGGCCACCTTACCACTTATTCTTGTTATCTTCTTGGTAAACTAAAAGGATGAAAAATTGTTCACCTTTGCATGGTCAGTCTGAATTCTGGCGTCACCATATTCTGGTAGATCTTGACCTTAGGTGGATTGAGGGGAGTAAAGATGGATCTGGTAGGGGGGAAATGGCGCCGGGAAGAAGATAGAGATGGTGACGAAGAGGAAGCGGGGAAGGGGAAGGGGGAGGTGGCGGGATAGGGGATGGGTTGGAGGTGGCGGCGACGGGAAGAAGAGGGAGGTGGCCGCCAAGTGGAGGGGGGAGGCGCAAAGGGGAAGATGCAATGAGCGGAGGTTGCGGCGCCGGGGTAGGGGCGGAGGTGGCTGCGTCGGGGTAGGGCGGAGGTGGCTGCGCAGGAGGAGGTAGCGGCACTGGGGAAGAAGGCTGAGGCGGCTGCGCCTGCGGGTGGAGAAGATGGGGAAAGGTCATGGGCTCACTGGCGAGAGCGACCTGGACGAGCCTGTCGGGGATAAAATCACGGCCCATTGCCATGGCCCACTCTCTGACGGCCCAATCAAACAGCCTCCTAGGGCCTGGCTCCCTAGAAGGTTCTATCTGGCCCATACGCATCCTGCCGAACAGCTTCCTGGCTGGCACGGTGCGTAACGGCCAAGGATTCATGTTTGAGTCCGACTCGAACAAGAGTTCTGCACGGCTACGTGAAGACCCGGACGTGGTTTCCCGGATTGGAGCAGACATCGTGATCCCCAAGAATTGGAGTATACCTTATCTACCTCGGGACATATTTGGCATGTGTACGAGTTCGTTGCGATCTCGTTGTCAGCCCCACCCGATTATCCCTTGGTAGGTCGGTTGCTCAACACTATATAAACAAGGCCCCTACGACGTGTAGAGGGCAGATGATACACGTCCACGAGATCATCGCATTGAAGCTTAGATCGCATATTGCTTTCTTGTAGACCCATAACCTCGTCGAGACCTGTTTGTCTCGTCAAGCTTTGTAATCCTCTTTGATATAAAGAAAGGCTGGACGTAGGGCTGTTCTCTCCTGAGAGGCCTGAACCAAGATAAAAACCCTGTGTCTCCCTGTTCGTCGTTGATTGCTGTTCGCTCTGTTCGGCGTGTCTCCTATCTCCCCTTTCTCAAGAACCTTAGTTGACCTGAGATCGATATCCCAACCGTCGACAGTTGGCGGTGTCCGTGGGGAATAGTAGATCAAGTCTGTTCGAGCATATTGAACTCATTCAGCGACCAGGAATCTCTTCCTGAGGGCTATGACTCAGAAGGACAGGATGTCACGTCCCCTGTCAGATCGGACCGATCTGTTCGATCTCGATCGCCTTCAAGATCTGGGACAGAACTCTCCGGTTATGTTCCGGAGATGGTTTTAGATCAAACTCACGTCATTGATGATGATTACGGAACCGATGATCTTTACGTTGGTTTAGATCTCTCGGATTCCAAGACCATGTCACACCGGGCAGCTTTTCGCCCGGAGCGCGCGTTTGGTCCCCGCGACGAGCTCCGTGCTCGGAGACTGGATCACCTCGCACCGGGCAGCTCTTCGCCCGGAGCGCGCGTCTGGTCCCCACGACGAGCTCCGTGCTCGGGGACTGGATCAAAAATCGTTCCGGATCAGCAGGAGTCTGTGAAACAAGTTGGCGTCCAGTACCTGCCCGCGAGCATCAGCGACCCCGGTATGTTTCCAGTTTTTCAATTCCTTTCCTTGGCGCTGTTTTTCGTAAAACCTCGTTGCTCGGGTCCGCATTTAGCTCTTTATAAACCCAGGGTTGTCGCTATACCCCTGCCCGGTTCATAAAGGGACAAATCGGCCTGGTTTTTCGCTCCTGTAGCGCTCCCCGCGTACGAGCATGTCTTTTTATCCGGCAACAACCTGTACGGCTCCGGTTAACCGAAGCGGTGCACCACCGAGAGAGTTCTGCCCACCGTAAGCCGATTCTCATCGCAATGGGCATGCCCACCGTAAGCCGATTCTCATCGCAACGGGCACTCCTGGCGTTGGTTCAGCACCCGCCGAGGTAACACCAACGCTACACGGGTGCATGCCCGGATAAGATTTCTCCTCACACGTTTTGCCTACGGCTAAGGTCCCGAGCGGCCTTAGCCACAGCGGGGCTGCACTTGTCCGCACACGTCTTTTCTTATCCTTGCTACGTTCTTCCTGGCACGGTAATTCGAAGCAATGCACCACCAACGGAGTCCTGCCCACCGTAAGCCGATTCTCATCGCAACGGGCACTCCTGGCGTCGGTTCCGCATTTGCCGAGGTGACACTAACGCTATCGAGGGACGTACCTGGGCAAAATTATGTCTTGTGCGGGTAGGTCGTCTTTCGCGTGTTTTCCACAACTCGCTTTTCTTTTCTTAGAGCTTGTTCTTGCTCTCTTTTCTCCTTGCTGGCTCGTTTCTTGTTTGTCTTTTGCAGGAAATACTGGAACGGGGAACGTCAGACGCCGGTGATGGTCGCGGCGAGGTTCCAGGCTTTCCCACCAAAATCGATGTCTGCATCCCTCTCTTCCCGGGCACGCTCCGCGCTTGCTCGGGGAATGATTCACTTCACCCGCGTATGATTTCTTGCCTTTGCCTGGCACTGACCTTCACAGTTCGGCTAAGTCAAGGTAGTGCGCCACCAACGGAGTCCTGCCCACCGTAAGCCGATTCTCATCGCAACGGGCAAGCCCATCGTAAGCCGATTCTCATCGCAACGGGCACTCCAAGCGTTAGTTCTGCACTTGCCAAGACAACGCTTACACTGTCGCAAGGAATACGTCATGGGTAAAGCGTTGATTTCACACGTTCTCTTGCGGCTCTGACTGCATCGGGTTGTGATTCACCTCGCACCGGGCAGCTCTTCGCCCGGAGCGCACATCTGGTCCCCACGACGAGCTCCGTGCTCGGGGGCTGGATCACCTCGCACCGGGCAGCTCTTCGCCCGGAGCGCACACCTCAAGGAGATGATTTACCTCGCAGCGGGTAGCTCTTCGCCTGGAGCGCGCGTCTGGTCCCCGCGACGAGCTCTGCGCTTGGGGACTGGATTTCCGATTTCCGCATCGAAGGCTGAGTGCTCTGCTCGGACAGATGCTGTTCCCTGTTCGACACAACAGAGTTGCTCGGCACTGAACGGGTTTGTCCGGTCCCGAACAAGACTTGTTCGTTTGGACCATAACCTGTTCGGTCGCTTGTTACAAGTTTTTTGTAGTAGAAAAATTACCCTCTTCGTGACTTGGAGTCTCAAGACCCAACTCTAGTGAGTCCTTCCACTTGAGTCTCGGGGACTAGCTGTCGGGGATAAAATCACGGCCCATTGCCATGGCCCACTCTCTGACGGCCCAATCGAACAGCCTCCTAGGGCTTGGCTCTCTAGAAGGTTCTATCTGGCCCATATGCATCCTGCCGAACAGCTTCCATGCTGGCACGGTGCGTAACGGCCAAGGATTCCTGTTTGAGTCCGACTCGAACAAGAGTTCTGCACGGCTACGTGAAGACCCGGACGTGGTTTCCCGGATTGGAGCAGACGTCGTGATCCCCAAGAATTGGAGTATACCTTATCTACCTCGGGACGTATTTGGCATGTGTACGAGTTCGTTGCGATCTCATAGTCAGCCCGGCCCGATTTTCCCTTGGTAGGTCAGTTGCTCAACACTATATAAACAAGGCCCCTACGATGTGTAGAGGGCAGATGATACACGTCCACGAGATCATCGCATTGATGCTTAGATCGCATATTTCTTCCTTATACACCCATAACCTCGCTGAGACTTGTTCGTCTCGTCGAGCTTCCTCTTGTAATCCTCTTTGATATAAAGAAAGGCTGGACGTAGGGCTGTTCTCACCTGAGAAGCCTGAACTAGGATAAAAACCCTGTGTCTCCCTGTTCGTCGTTGATTGTTGTTCGCCTTGCTCGGCAGGTCTTCTATCTCCCTTTCTCAAGAACCTTAGTTGACTTGGGACCGATATCCCAACCGTCGACAGAGCCCATTTTACCTTTCCGGCGCGGACGGAGCCTACTCTTTTGGGAAGCAGTGGACTGATCAATGGATCCAAGACGAGGCCATCCTACTCGTGCCAACCAAATAAAAAATGGCTTCATGCTGGAAGGGATGCAGTGGCAGAGGACGGATAAAAAATAAGGTATGGCGGGCTTGGGGAACGCATTCAACACAATCACACAAAAAAAAAAATTAAGACAAGAAGATTATCGAAAAGTACCTCGAATGACGTTTACAAAATGCAGAGGATACATGAAATGAACAATTACCAAAATAACCTATCAAACAAAGATCAAAGATAAATTAGTAGTTAAACATTTGGGATAAGTAATATAAAAGATAGAAGTGGATTGCAAGTTATGAAGTTATACCGATAAGATAATGCAATTAGTTACGTCTAGGAGACTTAGGCAATTGCATCTGCCTATCTTTCTTTTTCTGAAATGCCTTTTTAATATTTCCAAGGTCAAGTCCTTTAAATATCTCCCGTTCAATGTAGACCACTATTAAGTCATTAAGCCAACCGTCGGACATCTTGCTGCGCAACTCTGTTTTGATGATCTTCATTGCTGAAAAGGCCCATTCAACTGTCGCAGTCGCTACTGGTAGTAGCAATGCCAACTCAATGAGACGATAGACCAATGGAAATACAATATGCCTCTCAAGTTCAATCATTCTTGTTGCTAGGCTTGCTAGATCATAACAAACTTTAAACTCCTCAAGTCTTCGCACATGATAATGAATGTCTGTAGTTGATCTTTTATTAACTTTCAATCATCAAAAGAAAAATCATCCAAATATATCTCCATAAGGCGAGCAAGCTTAATCACATCAAACTTAGAGAATGAGTCTTTTGGATCAAGACAAGCAAAGCAAACAAGCAATTCGGAGGATACCTCATTGAAGCGATGATCAAACTCTGTGATAATTGCATCTATAGCAGCATAGAAGGTATCAACACGAAAATGATGATCTTGAGTGATATTGTTTCTCCCCCCTTTTCTTGACCGGCCAAATCTTGATACTACATCATCCATTTTTGGAATTGGGATATCATTCTCCTGGCAAAATGCTTTGGCTTCTTCCAATAAAGGCTCTCAACCTTTATTTCTCAAATTGATCAAACGTGTTCTCACACCAACAACTAAAGACATGGACTGAACAACATTTTGATCCTTCCTTTGCAATAGAAGAGATAACTCATTTGTAATACGAAGGATTTGCAACATCATCTTCAAACTATATTCCAACCAATGATATTGCTTAAACCAAGCTATTTGAAAGCTCCTTTTTATCCGGTCCTTGAGAAAATTTATGAGTAGTTGGTTGGGTTGGACCTTTAGTTATGAAAGCCCTTCGAACTTTATCTCTAATATTAGGATGAAACCGATAAATGGGAATGTGAAGTCCCGGATCAGAGATAATGTGATCCGGATTGAACTCAGTTATTATACCTTCACATTTGCATCTTGTGAACTTTGAACCTCTTTAGTTGGCACTAGCATAGCATCCCCTTCGCTTGCAACATCATCCCCTTCGCTTGCAACATCCCCTCGAACCTCTGCAGGCACTGCAGCTGGCGTTGGCATAGCATTCGTTTGACCAACTGCGCTTCCATGAGTACGAGGGTTCGTTGTGCCACTAGGATCTTGGCTAAAATAGCTCTTCAAATCTGCAAAAAAATGAAACAAGCAAAGCAATGAACCATTAGCTAATGCCAATTCAACAAAATCGGTTTCTCGATTTACAATTCTCATAGGAGACATGAAACAGAAAAACCACCTCGGCCTCCTCTTCCTCGTGCTACCGTTCCTCTTCCCCGTTGACTTCTCATTGCCATGGACACTTCACGGTGGAAGAACTGAAGAACAAAACAAGGGAGCAGCGGGGAGGGGAGCGGGGAGCGGCGGCCGAGGCGGCGAGGAGCCGGCCCGGGCGAGGCGACGGCTGGCCGCGGCGAGGCGGCGGCCCGGGCGACGAGGCGAGGCGACGGCTGGCCGAGGGCGCGAGGCGACGGCCGACGGCTGGCGAGGGGAGCGGCGAGGCGGCGGATGGCCGCGAGGCCGCGGCCCGCGAGGGCGCGAGGCCGACGGGGAGGCCGCGAGGGCGCGAGCGGCGGCCGGCCCTAACCCTTGCGGCAAGCGCTGCGGCGCTACCTCTGCTTTGTAGAGCGCTCATGCTCGCTGAGGCCTGAGGGGGCTCGGGCGCTCGGGAGCCACGGTTGACGCACGGTTTTGTGCTGGCCTGCAGCCTACTGGGCCTGGGCTGGCATGCGTCATGCACGAAAATTACTAGGGGGTACCCTGGGCTAGCTGGGCCAAGCTATGGCGTGGGCCATACCTTGCCATAACGGGCCCTCCGCCCCTGACGGGATGGTCTGAGTCGGCACAACCAAACACACCCTTAGAAAAAGAAAAGGCAAAGAAAATTAACATGGAGTGCAATTATGTTTGAGTAACTTGTCATTGGAAAACACTCGAGCTTTTGCATCCAATCCAATGAATATTCGTTGCGCTGCACTGAAATGCATACCTCTGATTTTATTGGGATTATATGGCAAGGAGCAACCAATGGTTAGATAATCACATTTAATTATATATTATAGTATCTAGCTATGCGTAAGATCTAGCAGCAAGTTCATGATTGACAAGGAAAATTGCCAGAAAATTTAAAGAAAAAAATCACACTCAAAAGTGGTAGGAAATCTCCTGTAGTTTCGGTAACATTAGTAATCTAGATATGCATTCAACACAAACAATGTAATAGTTATCACAGTAGATGACCAAATCGCTTTATCGTGACTAGAATCTTCGTGCTCAACAAACTTGGATGAACTTCTTAGCCTACAGAAGTTGCATACCACAAAGAGGAAAGCATGTCGTGGGGGTTTGGGAAAACCAAGAAAGCGGAGCAGCAAAGAATGGGACACCGAAGGACTTACTAAACCCTGTTGCAAGGAAGATAGTGCAAATGGCGCAAGGAACACGATGAACATGGTTCTTCCCTGCATTGCCTGGATACAGCGATACGGATATGTGATATAGCGATACCGGGATACGGAAATTTCTCAAAGAAACCCGATTTGAGGATAGCGCCATTCAGCGTTGTAAGTGTTGAATATTATTCAACATCTCGATCGTTTAGTCCCTAGAGACAACGCGATGGCACCAGATTGTAATTTGTCCACGGTTAACCACATGCTCTTCCGTTAAATAAAAAATTACATCGTGTCTAGATTGAAATTGTCAAACCACTAAGAGCATCTCCAATGGTGCAGCTAGCTGCTAGCTATAAACAAGTGCCATGTCATCTATAGATAACATATAGTTAACATCTCCAATGGGACTAACTATAACATTGACTATAATACCGAATATGGGTCCACATGTAATAGATGGTAGGTGCATGGGAATCAACTATAGACTAATTGCAAGTTAGTAGCTAGCACACCCTCCTTCTCTCCTCCACATAAACAAAAGTCTGAGTTGAAATTCTTATAGCTAGCTGATATGTCACAATTGGAGATGCTCTAACAAAAAACTACCAAATATAGGAGTTGCATGTAGCCTCGTAACTTATGCGTGAACGTATTAAATAGTCATGCAAACATGTTTTCTGATCATTTTTATCATATTTTTTGAATGAAAACTCATATTAAAGAATGATTTTCACCATTGCATTCCTTACATTTTTATGAACAACATAAGACCAGACTCGATATTTAAAAAATTATCTTTTAATATCATAAAAACCTATAATTTGTGTAAGAAAGAGCCTTTTTGGTCTTTGCTAGACAGAAGGCTTTTCACTGTTCCTGCTTTTACATGATCTCTCTCCTCCCCTGCTTCCCCCTCTCTCCCTCTCTTATAAAAATATACTAGTTGCTTGTCCTCTCTCCTGTCCTGTTCTTGTCCTTTCCATGTGAATGCTCAGGCTGTCTCCAACAGCACACCCTAAAGCATTCTCTACCCCAAAATAGGGGATGGATTCTTCCCCTATGTGCTTCAACAGATCTCCCTATACCATTCCTTAAAATAGAAGATTGCTCCCCATTCTCTTATATGTAAGGGTTCTCTCTCCTCCCCCTATACAATTCTCCATATAGGGGACACTGTTGGAGATGAGAAAAATATAGGGAGTGGATTTTGTTTAAGGAAACCCGTATATGAGGCTATAGGGAATGGAGTTTAGGGATCACTGTTGGAGACAGCCTCAGAGACAAACAAGGGGCAAAGCCCCCGCATCTCTAATGAGCAGCGCCAGGAGCAACGTGGAACCTTCTCGTGGAATCACCCGCAAGCTGCCATGCCACTGCCTTTCTCCTTCTTTCACTTTTTTATTTTTTATTTTATTTTCTAATGTAATATAACCAAGAAGGCTAATGAAAAAGAAGTACCTGTCGTTTCCTCCGATTTTGTTGGCGCAAAGCACCTCGCGGTAGATCTAGGATCTGTACAGCCTGTTCGAGGGCCATCCCTACTTTGGAGAACCCATGCGCATGGATGCGACCAGGCCTTGTCGAGCTCTGGCCGTGAACTCCCGGCCACGGAGGATTTCCACTGTGTACGAATAGCCGGATCCCAACAGAAGGTGCCAGCTATCGTCGTATTAGGAACCAATGCTCACTAGATGTTGAGCTTACTTATCAAAATGGGGATTAATAGGCCCCATTCCATAGCATATTAGGGCATTCATAAGTGAGAGAATCCATGGAGGACCCGAGCTAGCGACACGACATTTTCTACCCTAGTTCGGGCCTCCCACTACTGGTATTACAACCCTATATCGAGCCTTCCATTGATAAACAGGAGAGAGGTCACTCGAGCCAGATGGGGGAAACAAGAGTTGTGTGTTACGGAGAATGAGTTTTTCCTCTATTTTGTGCGAGGAGTCCTTATATTGGCTGCTGAGAGAAGAGAGGCACGCTTCTCCTGCAAGGCACAACCTATCAGTGGTCATATTTTTCCAGGGACATTCTGTCTTGTGGTCCTCTGTACCCCTGGTCAAAGATACAGTGTAGCGGTTGGGTTCCACAAATGGTCCACACGACTACTCTCTGGTAAGAAGTCATCCCGTGATAGCAAGAGAACCGGGCTCGCCTGCTAGCGGCCCAGGAAGATGGTGTTGGGTCGTACTTCCCAATCCCCGACAAATACCATCCAAGGCTAATCATCAGATAGCTTAGACACTACAACAAACGATCAAGCTTATGTTCGTCGACCAAAATATTTGTGTAGTCGGCAATCAAGCCGACGACCAAAATTTCGCCAGTGTTGGCGGCAAGATCATAGAGTCGCTGACACCGTCCTACCCAGGGCATTGAAAACCAAAATGCAAGGCTAGGTTGTACTTCTTACCATATCCCGAACAAGGTGACCTATGTTCAGTATCCGCGGGGTAGAGACAACCAACGACATAGGTTAATATCTGTCAAGCTAATCTCTATCCTCAAAAAGATATTAGAGATGGGAGAGAGTCTCTAAATATAGTCTATGCAGAGAGTCTTTAAATTTAGAGACTGAGATAGAAACTTCGCTGGGTCGTTATAAAGATTGAAGACTGTCCGCAATAATATTTTAGAGAACATGCTGGTGATGCTCTTGGAGCTACAAGGTCCTCACACTTTGTACATAGCACTTAATATTGTTGTCTCATCAAATGAACGGCAAGCCTTTTGCTTTGTTCAAAAAGAAAATGTGATTTCGTAATTGTATGGGATTTAATGTTGCGATGGAATTAGGCATACTCTTGTTTTCTAATGGCTCATTGGCGTTTAGGGAAGGAGAAGGTATATATAGATTATATCCTGACATTCAAAAGTGGGTTCGGCCTTATTTTTGGGCCCAGATCATACAATATGTTGAGTAACCCCACCTGGCCTATGTCGGCCTTGGGTCTAGTGCGGCTAAGGATAGGGCCCACTTGTTTGAACCAGCCGAAACACTAACATCCAAGCATAAATAGGAGAGGTTTCCATCTACTATATACAGATCTGAAGATCAATAAAGAATACTCCTCTCCTACATCTACTGTGTGCATCTGTGATTTTTTTCGTTGTCTACGATCTATGCACGTATAGGCAACCTCGGACTACACCCTATAGCGTGGTTGTCTAACACGTTAGACATCATCCCACTCATCCCTAAGTCTGTATAGGTCTGTAAGAAATAATCGACCAACCATTAGGTTTTCATGGATACACCTTCGAAAAATCAAGCCTTTCAATACGATCAATGTGTAGGTTGACTGGTATAACGAGATTCATTTGGCATATGCTCAAGCTGTTAACCTAAGCTGTAATGGTCAATCCATTTATTTCTTTTTCATACTTGTGCTTTATTCTTTTCTTCAGCCTGTATGGTAACGCAAAAAATTATACTATACAGATATCTATTCGCTCTATTTTGATTCAGGACAATTATACTCATTTATCTTGGTATTTAAGTCCATCCAAATCTCTTTACAGTTAGAACATCCTCAATTATACTCATTTATCTTCGTATTTAAGTCCATCCAAATCTCTTTATAATTAGAACATCCTTTCAATACATTTTATTTTTCAACTTTAAGTTGAGTACTACTATTTAGATAAAGTATTTAAAGGTTACACAACCCATGATAGCGGAATAAGTTTCTTCATAATCAACGCTAAGGCACTGAGTGAAACATTGTGCTGCAAGCCTTACTTTGTATCATACCATTTCATTTTCTTCGTTCTCCTTTTGAACAAAGGCCCATGGGGCATACACAAGAGAGTGTGCAGCGAAGAGGGATATCCCCGGATACTTGGGATTCAAGTAACCAGATTTTCCCTTTTCTTTAAGGCCTCGGAAAAGAATGAGGGATATCTTTTATGGTATTTCAACCCTCTCTGTTGCCTTATTGTCAATAATGCGACTTGATCACATCCTTTAAATCAAAAAAATGATTAGATATTTCATTTGCTAATTGCTACAGTGCTTTAAAATTCATATTAGTGTAGTTCATACGCGGGAATGCATTAGTGGTGTCTGAGATTAGCCAAATAATTTTTTGGCATTCTTCTTTCAAGGTTTTATTCCTCCCCTTAATGACAGGAAAAGATTCTCGATTATTTTTAAATTTATTACAAGTGTGGTATAGGTGCATAAAACTTGCATTTAAAATTTGGAAATTTATTTTCTTTACATGCATGTCCCATGCACTAATTGATGAGGGCTTATTTTATGGCTTCTATACATTGTGAATTGAATACTGCAGTACATTACATTTGTCGGTTGTACGTTGTATTTGCTGTTAATTTCATGGGCTTGGTATAATGCAGAGCATAAGAAAGGGAATTCGAAAGAATTAAGAACATCTCCCGATGCCTTTGAAGAAAGAGAAATTTTGAAATGAAAGAATCAAGATATGAATATGAATATGTTTCCTATATGCTGGAATTGGAACTATGTAGATGTTGTAAAAGCAGACTTTATGTCACCGTCGACAAACCACTCGAAAAACATAGCATTGAATGCAGCTTGGCTTGAGAGAAGTGTATATATGAATATGAATATGCATGGCTTGAGAGAAGTGTATATATTCCACATTTTCAGTCATACGGATTGCACATTAAGCAAACCCCTACTATCATTTATGAAAATAATACAACAAATGTCACACAAGTATAGACTGGATATGTGAAGGAAAATGTACTAATCATATAAACCCTAAGAATAGAATCAATATTCTGCACATTAAGTCATTAAAAAAACTAAGAATTTAGCAGACTTATTTACTAAGTCATTTCCTACATCTATATTTGAAAGGTGCGTGAAAGGAATTTGGATGAGAAAACTTGGGAAAGTGCAGAATTCAGGGGGGAGAAACTTCACATACTGTGGATTAAAATCTTGAACACGAAATTCGAGTACCCAACTTGAAAGAGTGAACGCATGAATATTACGAAACGTTGAGTGGATCTGTACTCTTTTTCTCTTAAGTAAGTTTTCAATGAAGTTTCTCACGTAAGTTTTTTAACGAGGCAAATCCGTGCGCACAACAAACATATGCTATGCACTATTTGTCCAACAAACCCACTGAGTTTTTTGAAGTTTATGGGGACATATGCATCATGCGGCAAGGTCAAAGGGGGAGTGTTGAGGATCCCAGCCTGGGCTGTGTCGAACTTGGGCCTGGTGCGGCTAAGGGTGGGCCCACTTGTTTGGACCAGCCGAAACCCTAGCACCAAGCATAAATAGAAGATGTTTTCATCTATTATGTACAGATCTGAAAAGCAATAAAGAATACTATTCTCGTACATCTATTGTGTTCATATGTAATTGTTTTTCGTCATCTACGATCTACGCACGTATAGACAAACTCGCTGCCATGTGCTGGAGGTGGCCGTGTTGCTCGTGATTTTGGGGAGTGGGCCAAAGCTCCCTCAGGTGGCGCAGCCTTGATACTCCTAGATGTTGCACTGGACGGAGCTTCCTAATTAGATGCTGCGCAGGCGGTAGCTCCCTGGTGTGGCATGTCATGGTGGATATGCAGGGTCAGCGGGGATGCACGAGCGGCGTAGCCCTGGTCCTCCCAGATGCACCCCGAGCTGGAGCTCCCTCAGGCAGTCAGGTGGCGTGGCCCAAAGCTCTATGATGCCGCGAGTCATGGCGGGGGATAACCATGGTTGGCCGATGGAATTTGGGGATTTTCAACTCTAGCCGTGTCGATTTGGGAAGGGATAGGCACACAATGGCCATATAGAAGCTCCTGATGCCACCGTAAGTATGATGTTGGATGAGTTCTATCCGGAATAGAGAGGGATGGAAGAAATCTGAATTTAAAGTTCAAGGATGGATTCTTATTTACTCCTAATCCGGCCCCGCGTCGTCTTGTGTAGGTCGACTCGGGCGGCGACGACTCCTCCAGCCAAGCCACCTCCACCGGCGCCCTCGCCTCCCCTCCTCTCCTCCCTCCCCTTCCTCCCTCGCGGCGGCGCGCGGGCGGCCTCACGGTGGCGTGACCTCTTCCTTCGGCCGGCGTCCCCTCGGCCAGGTCAGCGGCGCAGAGGCCGGATCCGGCTGCGAGGTGGCCGGATCCGGCGGTGAGGTGGCTGGATCTGCCGGTTTGGGCGTCGTCGTGGTCGGAGTAGGCGGCGGCGCGGCCTAGCCTGCGGGGCCGACGGCGGCATGGCCTGGCCAGCTCAGGGGCAGCGGCGGCGCGGACTGGCCGTCGAGGTGGCGCTGGTGCGACCCGGCCGGCACGTGGTTGGCGGCGCGGCCTGGCCACCTTGGTGCGACGACGACAGTGGACCCCGAGTTGCGCGCCCTCCAGCCCTGCTCCGTCCGGGCTGGTGGTGCGGAGGCCGTTCCGGCGGCTCTAAGGCCGGATCTGGAGGCGCGGTGGCCGGATCCGGCGGTTGTGGGCTTCGTCCTAGCGCCGGGCAGCGGCGGTGGTGCGGCAGCACGCAGTTGGTGGCTTGGTTGTCTGGCGGCGACGCGGCCGGTTCCGGCGTCGTGATGGCCAGTTCCGGCGGCAACGGGGTCGCAGGACCCTGGCGGCGATGGGCAGCGCATGGACCAGATCTGGCCATGGCCCGGCGGCCGCGGTGGCGGCGCGAGTGCTAGATCTGGCCATGGTAGCCGGCCCGGCTCCGGCCAGATCTGGCTGGTGGCTCCGGGCGCAGCGGGGCGGCACTACGGCGCGAGTGCCAGATCTGGCCGTGGTAGCCGGCCCGGCTCCGCCTAGATCTGGCTGGTGGCTACGGGCCCGGCGGGGCGGCGTGGCGTTGCACAACAACCCTTCTGGTGGCGTGGTTTTAGACCTGTTCTAGAGGCGTGTAGTCGGCATCCGTGGTGGGAGGTTGGCTCTTGGGGATCCTTCTCTGGGCGAAAGCCCGCTCGCCTTTTAGCGGCCGACGATGTTGACACCTTCTGGTGCTAGTTCCCTCCTTGGAGGCTTCGTCGTGGAGTCTCTCGGGCGAAAGCCTAGCCCGCTTAGGCCGGTGATGGTGACGCTCGTGGGCGCCGTGTCCCTCCCTGGAGGCATCACCGTGGTTCTTTTTTCCCTAGGGCCTTTGTTGGTGTGCTGAGCTTGTGCACCAGTTGGAGCGGCTCCGTCTTCCCCTTCTCCTGCGACGGCGGGACCCATCCTCCTCCTGGCTGCTTGTAGCACTGTTGTCTGCCCTGGCGCTTGTGGCGCGGCTGAAGAGGCACCGTAGCTCCCTTCTCTTGCGGCGGCGTTGCCTCCTCCCCGTCTCATCTGCGGCTGTACACCTCGTTGCGAGTTGCACTCGGTTCTCATAGAGAAAACAAAAGATTTGCCGCAAACAGGGCACATGACTTTCATTGCTTTATATAGAGATTACATACAAGGATACATGGTAATCAGCTATACATGGTAATTCTAAATATGTTAATCACCTATGCATAGAAAGGCTATAATGGAGAATACCAATCAGATCGGGAGAATACCAATCAGATCGTTAACTGCCATGTTTACATTCCCCCTCAATCTTAACCGTGACAAGGTTCAAATTGTGCCGTAGACGATCAAGCATGTAGCGTGTAGCTGGTTTGGTAAATCCATCAGCTATCTGATCATTAGAAGACACAAAACGAACATCAAGTGCACCCAATGCAACCTTCTCCCTGACAAAGTGAAAATCCACCTCTATATGCTTTGTCCGAGCATGGAAGATAGGATTAGCTGTTAGATAGGTAGCTCCAAGATTATCGCACCATAAAACTGGAGGTCGCGGTTGACATATACCTAATTCTTTTAGCAATGATTGTATCCATGTTGCTTCAGCAGTACCATTTGCCAAGGCCTTGTATTCAGCTTCAGTACTAGATCTGGACACTGTGGGTTGTTTTCGAGAGCTCCACGATATCAGATTAGGACCAAGGAAAATCGCAAAACCTCCTGTAGACTTGCGATCATCCATGCAACCTGTCCAATCTGCATCAGTGAAGGCACTCAATAGAGTGGAGTTGGAACGTTGAATATGAAGCCCTGTAGCAATTGTCCCCTTGATATATCTTAAGATACGCTTGACTGCCTCCCAATGCACATCAGTAGGTTTGGAAAGATATTGGCAAACCTTATTTACAGCAAAGGAAATGTCCTTCAATCCCCAGAAAATAGTGCAGCCGACCAAGATCCTTGATTGGAAAAGAGGAAGACAGGGTGCTTAGCAGATGATCAACCGCCTCTTGAGAAGAACCAGCAATAACAATGTCATCCACATACACAAGCATATAGATGGTAATGTCCCCATGATGAAACAAAAAAAGAAAAGTATCAGCCTTGGAGGACCGAAAACCAAGCTAATGCAGTCGTTCGCTAAGACGCGAAAACCAAGCACGGGGCGACTGTTTGAGACCATAAAGTGCCTTTTGGAGTTTTCACTCATAAGATGGATGCTGAGAGTCTTCAAAACCTGGGGGTTGTTGCATATAAACATCCTCATTTAGAAAACCATGAAGGAATGCATTACTGACATCAATTTGACGAACATGTCATCCACGAGAAACAGCCAAAGCAAGAATTAACCGAACAGTGGCTGGCTTAACAACAGGACTAAACGTATCCTGATAGTCAACTCCATATTGTTGTGTAAAACCCCGGGCAACCAGACGTGCCTTGTGTTTATCAATAGAGCCATCCGAACGTTGTTTAAGCTTGAACACCCATTTACTTCCAACTATATTAACTCCAGAAGGATGCGGCACAAGGGTCCAGGTGCAATTCTTCTGAAGAGCAGCAAACTCATCCTTCATGGCTATGTGCCAAGCCGGATCCAAGAGAGCAAGACGATAAGATGTGGGCTCAGCAAAGAAAGCACGACGATGCGGATTGTACCGAACGGTGCCATCTATAAATTTCTTGGGAAAAACTTTGTTGGCACGAAGACGAGTAGTCATTTGATGCACAGGTACATCATCAACCGAATGGGCATTAAGCGCAGGTTCTACTCCAGCGTCTTTTGTACTGGGAGATGCTGGTCTTGGTTCATAAGCATTCTGCACAGGACACTCAAGAAGTTGGACTGGAGGCTGTGCAGATGTAGGTGTGGGTGGTGCTATATCAACCGGATGCGCGAACGAAGAAGTTCCTGAAACATGCGGTGTAATGGCAGCCCCAGTATTGACATCAATCATGGAAACGCCCTGAACGTCAAAAGGAGGAACCGAATGTGTTGTAGCTGCAGCTTCATCAGATGTGTTAGGCAACAAAAGTGACAGGTCATAATTTCGCATATGATCATTTACAATTACCGGCTCAGATTGAGGAAAGCGACCAATGTCAGAAAATGATGTGCTGGACCGGGAAGAAGTGGAAAAAGGGAAAAAAGATTCATCAAAAACAACATCTCGAGAGATATAAACCCGGCCAGTGCTCTTGTCAAGACACTTATACCCCTTGTGCATAGAACTATACCCCAAGAAAACACACATTTTAGAACGGAATTGCAACTTGCGAGAATTATATTTCCGAAGACTAGGCCAACATGCACAACCAAAGATGCAAAGAAAAGAATAATCTGGTTGAACATTAAGAAGACGTGTGATAGGTGTAGAATGATTAATGGTACGACTCGGCATACGGTTAATCAAATAGCATGCTGTGAAGAAGGCTTCATCCCAAAACCGAAGTGGAAGAGAGGAATGAGCCAAGAGAGCAAGCCCGGTTTCAACAATATGTCTATGCTTTCTTTCTGCAACACCATTTTGCTGTGAGGTATGAGGACAAGAGACACGATGAGAAATACCACAGCGCTGAAAATACTTATGAAGACGATGGTACTCTCCTCCCCAATCAGACTGAACAGTGCAAAGTTTGGAATTCAAAAGACGCTCAACATGACTTTGAAAGGTGTAAAAGATTTGCTCAACATCCGATTTATTCTTAATGAGATAAATCCAAGTATAGCGACTAAAATCATCCACGAAACTTACATAATACTTGAAACCTCCAATAGAGGCTTGAGCAGGCCCCCACACATCGGAGTGAACAAGCTCAAGAGGGGAGGTTGTAACACGAACAGAATTATTATAAGGAAGTTGATGACTCTTTGCACGCTGACATGCATCACAAATTGAAGACTCTTGTTCCGAAGAATAATCTAAATTATTGGCTTTTTATGATAGATCTGGCGATGGTGGAAGTAGGATGACCTAGACGCCTGTGTCACTGGGAGGATGACACCTTGACTCCGGATGATGCATGACGAGGAGTTGTGGATGTTGAGCGACCAAAAGGTACTGGATAAAGACCTCCTTTGCTTCTACCGAGTAGAAGAATTTTCTTCGTGACCTTGTCCTTGACAAAGAAAGCATCATCATGAAATTCAATGAAGACGTTATTATCAGAGACAAGTTTGTGAGCAGAAAGAAGATACTTATTTATATGAGGGCACGAAGAATATTCTTGAGAGCAAGAGGACGATCTAAGCCGGGAATTATAGAATGACCAACATGTGAAATATACAAACCTGCTCCATTAGCCACTTGAACCTGATCTTTGCCATGATAGCGTTCTTGAATGGTCAGCCGATCAAGATCACTAGTAAGATGATCAGTTGCACCGGTGTCAATGTACCAGTTTGTGTCAATGTTGTAGCCTCCTCCGGTGTGGCGCTGTTTCCACCATGATATTCTTCCGGCTGATATGCATGGTTGAACCTATTGCGACAATTCAAAGCCACATGACCGTAGATGCCACACACTTGGCAACGAGGGCCATTGTTCCTGCCGCGGCCACGCCCTCGGCCTCAGCCATTGCCACCACCACTGCGATAGCCACCACCATTGCCTCCACCACCGCGATAGCCACCGCGGTTATTGCTGTAGTTATTGTTGTTGTTACGACACTGATTGTTGGAGGAGTCCTGGCGCATGGCGTTGTTGGCAGATGAAGAGAATTCCATTCCTCCTGTCATGGCATTTTGGGTCTCATGCGAGAGCATGTAAGAGTACAGCTCTGAGAGAGTCATCGCTCTCTGATTGCTCAGGATGGTGATAGCAGTGACAAGATCACCATGACCTGTACCAAGACCGGCAAAAATGTAGCCGATCACTTCCTCATCAGACATAGGCTGTCTGATATTTGCCATGGTATCGGCAAGAGATGTCATTTTCTGGTAGTATTCAGACGCGCTCATGTCACCCTTTTTCAACGTGGAAAGCTGGGTGCGGATCTGAATGACGTTTCCGCGATGCCGTGCGGAGAACATGGTGTGGAGCGTCGTCCACACTTCGGCAGATGTGCCGATACGCGTGAGTTGAGACAACACATCTTCAGTCATAGAAGACAGGAGACCACCTAGGATGGCCTGATCTTGGATAATCCAGGATGCGTGAGCAGGATTTTCTACCTGCTTGGCGGCAGTGCCGGTTCCTTCAGTCACTGTGGCCGGCGGCATGGGAATGGTGCCGTCGAGATAGCCAAAAAGATGGATCCCTCGCAGGATGGGAACCACTTGAGCCTTCCATAGGAGAAAATTGGTGCGAGTTAGCCTACAGGTGATGGTGTTGACAAAGGAGGAAGAAGGGATGATTGCTGTAGATGAGGATGAACTGCTCAAAGCCCCTGCTGTGTGAGAGACGATTTCAGAGGAAGTCATGGCGTAGGAGATGGGATCAAGGCTCTGATACCAAGAGAAAACAAAAGATTTGCCGCAAACAGGGCACAGGACTTTCATTGCTTTATATAGAGATTACATACAAGGATACATGGTAATCAGCTATACATGGTAAGTCTAAATATGTTAATCACCTATGCATAGAAAGGCTATAATAGAGAATACCAATCAGATCGTTAACTGCCATGTTTACACTCATCGACATCCCATCCTCCTGCGGTGGCGACGCTCTTCTTCCTGTGCATGGCGTGTTGTGCTTAGCTTGTCATCACCTCCCTCGGCGGCTGTGGATTGCCCCTTGTTTGTCTTTAGCTTTGTTGCTGGGTGTCGTGCCAGCGGTGGCTGGCTTGGGTTCGTGTGCATTCGTTGTGGTGCCTCGTTGTTGCCCCCCTCTCTCTCCCTCTCTCCTTTCTCCCTTGCACATATGTACAGTTTTCCTCGTCTTTAATGAAATGATAGTGCTCCTGCCTGTTAGCTCAAAAAAAGTTCAAGGATGCATTTTATACTTTTTCTAAAGTTTAAGGGGTAATCTATATTTTTTTCCTTTTGTGATTTTGAAACTTTTTGCGATGAAATTGATGTAATAAATCCTTATAAATTTTGTATGGTTAATCGACCAACACATTGAACATGTCAGGTTGAACATTAACATTACGCATCTTGTGATGATACTTATTTTGGCCCAAAGGGATTCACATTTAACCGTAGTCAAGCCTCAAGCTCAATTCACCGTACGGCTTGTAAGTTTTGACTTAGTTTAGCCTCACAGCCCACGGAGTTGAGTTTGACTTATCTAGGATACGGTTCAGTAATTGTAAGCCCATTCACAGTGATGTCATCTTCCAAAATGTAATCGGATCGGTCGTAAACGTAGTTGCCTTGCCCATGTGACGGATATTCTCTCCCGAAGTAGAATGCAGGCTGTGCCGGTGGCTGGAGCTCCATGTTGTCCCTAGTTAACATGAAAACAACGGACGATATGCGAGGCCGATCTTCAGGGTCTAACTGGACGCACAGTAGCCCGAGATGGATGCATCTCAGTGCTTGGCTTCGAGAGAATCCCTCCAGTGATCCGTCCATCATCTGTGATATCGTCCCTTTTGTCCAGCAATTCCAGACCTGTTACATATGGGTTGACATAAGTCTGTCAGTTTAAAAATAACGGGCTACTTTTAGATCGATGTCATATTTGTCAGTGTGTGTACAGATGCACTGAAAAAATATGCATAACGGATTAGGATCTGCACTCACGTCACTAAGGAGATTAACGGCGTCATGATCGTCACAATTACTGGAGTTCTTTCTCCCAGTTACAATTTCGAGGACTAACACACCGAAGCTAAAAATATCGATCTTGGGTGACACGCTACCGCCTGTTGCATACTCCGGTGCCATATATCCACTGCAGAGGATGAGAAGTTAGGCTTGGACACAAGTTCAGAATAATGCTATGTATGAAGGTTTTATCATGAACATAAGCTTACAGTGTTCCAACAACTGTTGTTGTCCTGGTATGAGTATGGCCTTCTCCTAGCAGCCTTGCCAAACCAAAGTCTGCAATTTTCGGTTCCATGTCTTCATCAAGAAGAATGTTGTTAGCTTTCAGGTCCCTGTGGATGATCCTCATGCTAGAGTCTTCGTGAAGGTACAGTATTCCCTTGGCAATTCCAAGAATGATGTTGTACCGCTGCTCCCAGTTAAGTGCATTGCTCCTATCGGCATCTATTGTGACGAAAATAAGTCAGATTTATTAGGTGATGATGAAAGGTAGATGCAGAACAATCATAATCACTGACTCATCAGACAACATTCAGAAAATCGAAACTTTATAAAGTACTAAACATGATAGCCCACTTTGCCATTTTACGGCTGTGCATTACTTGTTTCATTATTATTTGTTATTTTTTTACATAAACGTTGCATGAATAGGTCGCACTCATCTTGCATTGCTAATTCCCATGCTAATAAATCACAAATATATTCATGGATAGCGCACAAAAGAGTTTTGGAGACTACTGAAACACAATAGAACAGTGCCAAAAATCATTCTGTGAGAATCGACCACAGATTTCTGGCAATGCTTCTGAAGAGGTGAATTGGAAGGAAAATACCGAAAAGAAAGTTGTCGAGGCTCCCATTCTTGATATATTCATAAACAAGCAACGTATCATCTCGATGCCAGCAAAAACCTTGTAACCTGAGAAGGTTCTTGTGCTGAAGCTCTGCCAACAACAGCACCTCATTGTGCAGCTGCTGCAATCCTTGCCCAGTTATTCCTAAAAGTTTCTTCACTGCTATTTCTTGCCCATCTGGGAGTATTCCCTGAAGAAGATTCCTTTTTAGAGAAGATGCAATATATTATTCACTTTTTTGAATTCAAGTTTTGTTTGGTTACCTTGTATACAATTCCAAAACCACCTTCTCCAAGCTTGTTCTTTTCTGAGAAGTTTTCGGTTGCCTCTTGCAGTGCAGCCAAATCAAAAATTGTGCATTGTGCTCTTGTCATTTTCTTCAATGCTGGTATCATATGACAAGAATGATATCAGGAGACGGTAAATTTCACCTGTTGACCAGATTACAGAAAGCATGCTGATGCTACATTGCTACTCACGGTGGTCGGTCTCAGCAGCTTTACTCCTTCTCTTTAAGCGAATGACCATGATAACTGAAAGAGCCAATATTAAGACAGCAGAGCAAGAGATGCTTGCTGCAATTCCAACTGAACTCCTTTTCTTCCCTGAATGTACCAAACATGAATTTGAAGCAGGGTAAGTGAGAATATTGTCAGAAAAGTCTTTAATGCTCTTAGAAAAGTTTGTGATTTTAATCCGCTTTTGCTAATCGTAAACTGATTTTTAGATAAGTCTCAGCTGATTTTCTAACAAATCTAAATGTTTTCATTGGATGTTTTATATGTTCTATGAAGGTGTTTGATCTACGGTCTAGAAAATCGACTGAGTTAAATCATCTGACGTCCAACTAGTAGAATGTAATGTAAAAATTCAGAGAAGAATGGGATGTGCTTACCTGCTCCAGGATCTGGAGTGACAAACGGAGGCACTACTGGCGGCGCTGGTGGCGCGGTAATCTGCAGCATTGCCCTGCCCTCGTAGAACTGCTGGACGCTGTACATCAGGTTGCACCACTGCGAGTAAACCTTAACCCACCGAAGATTTGTGGCCAGGAGACTCGTCATAGCATCGAGGAGCATCGCAAGGCAGTCGTCGCACTGCCCCGGCGCCATCTCCGGCACGCACTGCACGAGCCCGTAAATCTTCGGGTCGAAGTCCTCCTCGGCCGTGGCGAAGAACCTCTTGGCAAGGCTCGCGTTGCCCGCGGCGGCGACGGCGTGGTCGACGGTGGCGTTGAGGGCCTTCCTGACGGCGGCGCTGAACCAGGCATTGGGGACATCGACGCCGCCCTTGTAATCGCCCTCCGACTGCGAATTATGCCATCTGATTTCAGGTTGTGACAAGATCATCAGTTCCAACGCTAATAGTAACACGAAATGCTCACGATTGAACGAAAGGGATGGAAAATAAGCACACACAGCATTTCAGGGGATCGCCACTGGTCGGGCCTGAGGGAGTCGAGGAACTGCTGGCTCGAGAAGCGGAGGAGGCAGGTGCTCTCGTACGAGGTGACTTCCTTCTTGTTCTGGCAATCTTGCTGCGCGTGACGGGACGCGGTGGCCAGGCAGGCGCCGCAGGTGGAGGCGTTGATGTCTCCGCGGCAGAGCGCCAGCGCGTAGGCCTGGTCCGGCGCGGTGCCGGCGGTGCCGTAGGCGGCGCCGGACGGCGAGGCGGAGGCATTGGCGATGACCTGCTTGAGGAGGAGGTTCAGGTTGGCCTGGAAAGGGCTGTTGGGCGCGTACGTTCTGAGATCGTCCTCGCAGCTGCGGTACGATATTGGATCGGGCGTGGCTGGTGGTGGCAGGAGCACGAGGATGACGATGATGGCGAGGGCGGCGTAGCCGGCGAGCATCGCTGCAGCGGAGGAGGGACAGACGGGGACCTACCTTCCCTTAACACAGCAAGTCAGTGACGCATCGTTTTCTCAATTATTTTTGTCCACGAGTGAGTAGTGACTGGTTGCGCAGACGGCAATCTTGACGAGTCAGCGTAAAGTGGACAAATGGTATTCTCGAGTAGCCACTGTAGTGATGAGTTTGTGATAATTGTTAGGACTGATACTCCAGTCAATACAGAGCGGAATAAAAAAGCAACAACTTGCATGGATAGTTGCAGCACGTCCCGTGTCTGACTGAGGACACGGGTCTGGCTACCTCCTACCGGTGACCGGTCGATCGTCGCCTTCCTGACGTGTGCCGACGGCCGAGACATGTGCCGCTTCGCTTGATCCTCACTCCTCTTGTAGCATCACCAACCATCTCTGTCTCTAAAATGTGAGCGACCTCTTTTCTATCCATTGCTCTAAAATTACTTCACAATTTATAGTACTGTACTACCATATTATAGAGAACCTCTATCAACACCTCTCTATTTGATGTAGTATCATATAGCACCTACCGAAGATGCTCTAAGCCCCTTTTTGCAACGGGCCCAGCACCCTGATTTTCATTTTCATACGAAAACAACAAAGTTTTTGAAAGTTTACACAAACAACGCCTCCCCCACGAGCAAGAAAGGAGACCCTCCACCCCCATCAGCCTAGATAGCCTTACAGTAGTTTAATATCCAACATAGAGTTTTAAACAAAGTTTTACACCTCACAAAAGTACAACACTAACAAACAGTAACAAAAAATATCCAACACCCCCAAGTGAATCGAGCGGCCCATATAGGCAGCAAAACACGTAGCTAACAAACACCCAGTTGGCATTCTCTTTACCAGGAGTGCTCTCTCCCTCTCTAATCCCCTTGATCCTCTTCACCGCTACATCTTTGCCATCAAGTGGCTTCTCGTTGCTCAGTTCATGAATTGTTACAAAAATCTTGACGACTCCCATTTCAACGAGCTCCTTGTCTGACACCTTCATAAGACATGTCCAATATTTGAAGAAGAAACACATGGTATATAAATTTCAGGAAGGTTTTTTACATGGCTTTCCATCAAAACAAGCATAATTTCTTCTCTTCAATATCCTCAATAGATAGCAACAAGACAAACATATTGAAAAAAAATTACTTGCGGGAAGTTATTGGTGAACCAAGATCTAAAAACGCAGTTTCTCACACCATAGCTTTTGGCAATGATTTCCTAAACCAGCTTGGCCACCAGACAATGAGAAAAAACAGGTGATCAGATATTTTAATATTATTGTAGAAAGCAACTCATCATTTCCATGCTATCCTCTCTTTCTCAGGTTATATTTGGATAGCATAGCATCTTTTAACACTAGCTAGGAAAAAAATAATCTTTAAAGGTAATATCGTTCTATACCAGCAAGGCAAGCAAGTGATTCAACGCTACAAGGTGAGAAGAGGGAATATGACTTCCTTCCACCGTCCCAGTGTAGCTGATCATCCTCTCAGACAAGCTATTGATCATCGCCTTGGTAAGCTATTGCCTCACCAACTAGCTAATCAGATGCGAGCCCCTTCTTGGATGGATTTCTCCTTCTGCTCCTCAGCCTACCGGGGTATTAGCAACCGTTTCCAGTTGTTCCCCTCCCATGGGGCATAGTAGCATGGCGTAATCCTCCTGTTCGAATGGAAGTTTGAAATCAAACAAACTCCTCGTCAGAAGGATAGATGGGGCGATTCAGTCTTTCAATTTATCCTATCGTTTTAGATACATTCTGAAAATATTGCAACGTTTTTAAACAGTAGTTTTCCATGAACCACAACGGCAGGGTCGAATTTCAAGAAATCTAACCAAAATTTAGTGAAATCGTGAACCCTGGTTTGTTAAACACATGCACTACCTGATGGAAAAATTAGCACTTTCAGGTTTATTTTAATCAAGAGATATAACATGCACAACGTCTGAGAGATAGATAAAACAGGTTGAATCCACAGAAGCACAACCTAGATACACATGCAGAAAACTACACGTATATCTCTCTGGTGTACTCGCGAAGGTGATGACTTACTGGACGTGGTCGTCGTCGCCGTCTTGGGGAAGGTGTTGCCGACGCTGAACGCGACGGCGTAGTGGAAGAAGTCCTCGCGAAATGGAAGAAGGAAGCAGTGAGCAGTCGCGCCGACCGCTTCCCACGAAGTTATACGAAGAGAGGTTTGATCCCATCTCAATTCGGAATGCATAATTCTGGGAGCCAAATATTTCATTTTCATTCTTACTTTGTCATCCACAAATGATTTTGTGCCCACTTATTGTTTGTTTGCAATTTTACATGAAATTTTGATGGAAAGTTGCTGTTATCTTAATTTCACTATTTCTTGATAGAAATTAGAAGCAACCGTCGTTAATGGGAATGGGACAAAAACCTCAGTTTTCTCAAGCTTATGGTGGTAGCGTTCATTTTGTGTGAACGACAGACCATAAGTTACATGGCTGAGCGTGCTATTGGGCAAGGATAATTTGGTGTTGTCTATCAGGTATCTGGCAAATGAAATATTGATTTTTACTGCAAGCATTTAAACTGCTCATTTTCATTATATAGAACATGTACCTTAGGCATAAGCGAGTGATTTAAACTACTCCTTTTCATTTCCAGGCGTTGGTTCACTGATTTCTGTGAGCTCTCCCTATTTGCGCAGCCAATGATGTGTTGTTTTTTTAGCTTAGCTGCTACGGGTTATTCTGGGGTTATGCTTTGAATTTGTTTTACTCGGTAGTAAGTTAGTTACCATGGTGGAATGCTTGATTGGCTATTTTCACTATGATTAGTGATGCCATTAATAGGTACCATGAAAATATTGCTATCAAAGATGTAACAAATGTGATTATTTCTTTGTCCGCTAGGTTGATCAATGGAATGAATGAGATTGGTTGTCGTTTGCTCGGTTGGTATGGCTTCCACAATGCATCACGTGTGAATTCTCTCTTTTTTCTCGTGTTCCCTGTGTTGCAGCCTCATGACAAATACCCTTCCAAAGGACCTAAAACCCACTGAAGGCCACAGAAGGTCAATGTCATATAAGTTTAGAGATCGCTGAGTTCATTTTTCTTTCGCATGATGAAGACCGACTTGTCAACCTACTCTCTTTGCTTTCTGGTGAGATGACCACCTATTTGGTTTTTTTGGTTATTAGGTTTCCATCATTGAATGTGTTGCATAGAAGATTTCCCTTTTATTCTCCTTCCATTGACCATTCATACCTGAAGTGCATAATAGGTACATGATGAAGTGCATAGTAGGTACATGGTCGTCTAAATGATGGGCCCGTTTTTTTGTGTGATATCCCTAAACCATGTTAATATGTTGTTTACATGTATGCCTGCAACATAATAGCTTTTCATTTGGCCAGCGATGGTGTAATAGTATTTTGTACTTCATTGCTTTTACGGACCAAGATGAAGACGGAATTCTGATGTTCTGTTTATGACGGTTATTATTTATGTAGTTTCGAACTACTGTAGGATATGTCGTTGTTGTCTTGTTCAGGCCTACAATATTTGTTCTTTTGTTTCTTACATTCAGGACATGATGGTGAAGATCTCTGCAAAAATACTAGCCCTTTTGCTAAGGGGATTTGTTGTTTGGATGGATTTTTCATGGGTTTATGGGCTGCGCCATTGTTCCGTTTAAGTTTGTTTGCGATTTTGATGTTTTCGATGACCATCGAAGCATCATTGATAAAGACAATGATGGTCATGGGCTGAGTCACTATTGTAATCTTTTTGGATTCTTGGAAACATGATGCACCTTTTTTATTTAATAATTAATAATTAGTAGCTTACTTTCTTTATTATCTTGAACTCAGCTGGTTGCGCACTATGCTATACAGGATTTGTTTGTGGGATCAAAAAGCTTAGTGCTGCTCACAAGGTGATATGAAAGTTTGTCTGCTCAGTTCATGTATACATTTATTTATAGATATTTGCTCCAGCCACTACTTCTTGGATGTCCACTAATGCAAGATATGGTATTCCCTCACCAGCAATATTTCTCAAGATCTCAGCATTCACAGAGGAGCTATATAGGTACATAACACAGATTCTCTCTTTATTAAGAATTTTTTGTTTGCTCTGCCCTTTCATTATATTTACCCAAGATTTTCTTTTGGAACTAAATCTAGGTTCATTCACCGCTTTGTTTAGAAGCTGTAATGATTTTATAGGGCCAGCCGAGTTCATATGCATGATTCCAATGCATGTCCTCAACCTGAAAGACTGAGTTAGTTACATGAATTATAGGCTTCATTAAAAGGTAACCTTCTTTTTTCTACCATACGATTGATCCATATCGATGGGCTTGTTGTACTGGTATTTTTGCTAGGTCCAATGCATGGCCTTTCTGTTAGGAATGATACATTTTTGACAACTGCGATTTATCATACGTCCATTTCGATAAGTTGACAACTTCCTTTTGCTGATCACAACATGAAGAGCAATCCTATTACAAACTATGATGCCATGGACTCAAGTGATGTCCTATGCATCTAACTTGGTAATCTGATCTTATGCTTCTAACTATCGTTACTCAAAGTATTGTACTTCATATATAGGGGTTAGGTATTTTGCTTCGGTTTGGTTTAGCCAAATATAGTGTCCATTGCTTCATGTTACATGCTTGAATGTTCCAAAGAGTTTTAAAATATCTGTATGCCAAGAAGGATAGTGTGTGTTATTATACATAAGATAGAAATGTGTTTATAATTGAAACTGTTGTGTTACTGGCTATTCGGAGATACACCTTTACGTGCCTCTCGCTCATTGCATAAAATGGAAACGAGTATCCATATTTTTTTCGGGTGGTCTTTTGGTACAATATACTGGAATAAAACTTGAGTTTTTTTGCCTGTCTTCGTTGGATCCTCGCTCCGTTTATCAGTCAGCGGGCCCTTGCATCATCGTTGAAAACATGCTGCCATGTTCGTAGATCATGCTTTGTCCAGTGTTGGTTATTTCTTTGTTCCATAGTGAAGTTTAGCTTTTTTTGGCTATTACAGTTATACTGACCAATGCATCATTTTTCGTTTCTGTTATGTTTCCTGCCTCTTTTGCTATAGTTGGTTTCCTGCAGCACCTAAGATGTCCATACCAATGCTGCCAACAAACATTGAAAGTGTTCTCCCCAGATGAAATACTAAAAGGTTACTCGCTTTTTTATGCTTTCCTTTTTATTTCATTTTTTAATTTGTTATATGCATATTACATTTGTGTATCTTTTATGGTTTCCCCTTATTGAATTTTATGATTGGGTATATGCATGAGACATTTGTTTTCCTTGGTTCCATGTTGCTTTCTCCCTATGGACTGCGTTTATTGTGTGCATACATTCCGTTGGTTGCGTGATATTTTACTCTATGATATGGTACTAATTCTACAAAATAATATAGGAACTATGGTTTTAAAGCGCACCGCGCCATGGGCGCGGTTACCTTTCTAGTAATACTAGCGGTACGCTGCCCTCAAAGCTATGCTGTGGTGTAGTGATTGCCACACCTAACATGAGGTGAAATGTGACAATTCTAAATTTTGTGGCAAAGAATTTCAGCGCCATACTTACGGTAAAGTGTGACAAAAAAATTTAATTTATGATGCATGGGTCCAATGGCTAAGAAAGTGTGATAAACCACAATTGTAATATGAATCAAACATTTATCGAAGAAACCGTGACATGACTAATGTTAGGGTGTAAACTAAATAGACTCAATATATGAAAATTGGTTTGTCCGGTTTTGAAGTTAAGCGACCAAATCTAACTTCAACATAATTGAAGTTTTCCATTGCAAAGCATTGTGTGGCCTTTGCGAGTGCAGTGATGCACGAAGTCGGGGACGTGTGCGAAATGCTTAATTTCTCACGAAAACAAAGAAAAGATAGAAGGGAATATAGAGAATATCGTGGTCCAGCGTTGTTTTCAGATGACTTTGCGCCCAGTATTCTAACACTAGTGGTGAGAGCGCACTTGCGCACGCTAGACTACTTTTTACACTGATGGAAAACTGATTCTATATATATCATTTGTTCATACATTAGCTAGGACTAAAAGTACCTCAAATAAAAAAAAATGTAGTAGTGTGTATGTTATGTAATAGAATTTCACAATGCCTTAATGGATACAGGGGAAAATAAAGCATATTCATGACAAATGAAGCACCGCTTGGTCTCTTGCTTAAATCAGGTTCAAAGGCATATGGTTGCCTTTCACTCTGGCAGGCAAAAGATGTTAGATACCTAATTAGCAAATGAAAAGAAACTGATTTAGATATAATGCATGTTTCAAAAGGATCACCTGAGCGAACAATTTTAAATCCCACCATCTAGCAACTGAATAAATAGAGAGCAACCTATTAAAAAAGAATAGAAGTGAAAGAAAGACAGAAGTAAAATACGTGGAACATACCTTGCATAAGAGGATTAACTGTTATTTCTATATACCAATTGAGATATTTGCTTATAGTATATGAATAGGGAACCACAGTATATCAATTGAAATGAACATTTAAGGAGATAACTGGAAAATAAGGTTTATATACCAATTGAAATATTTCTTTATATGTTGTTTCAGAAATACCTCTGGTGTACCAGTTATTCAATAATACCAATGGTACGATCCCTCCATCACACCAGAATGAAAGGGGTGATCTCGTATTTCTTGGTCTGTGAAGATGCGTTGTTAGGTGCTCCATTTCTTTTTTCATGAATTTCTTTTTCAGATTACTTATGGATTACACCTAAACCGGAGGCAGTATAGATGCCCTAACAAAACTTCGTAAGAAGATATCACGAGAAATAGTTGAGGATCGAACTCTATCTCAAAAGAAAAATCGATGTTTTACTACCAGTCACAAGCTTTATGTTAGACGCAGCACTCATACTGGAACTTACGAGCAAGAATTGCTCTATCAATCACCATCTACTTTAGACATATCTTTTGAAACTTTTTTCAAATCCAAAAGTCCAGTATCTCCTTACAAATCAGTGAATTATGAGGGGCTCCTTTGTGTAGATAAAGAAAGAGTAGGACAACCTTTCAAACTTGCATTCAAAACGTGAAATATAGCCCGAGGCGACCCCAGCGGCCAGCGGACTTCCCAAGAGCCGTCCCCACCACCAACCTGACCCACCGTGGGGTCACCCCCTCCCTTGACTCCCTTTAAGCATAGGGCACAAGGGGATTCCAAACCCTAACTTAATTCGAGTGGCGTCAACGGGCATTGTCGGAGACGAAGAAGACAATGGCCCACATGTACATGTGCCCTGTAGCACCCCGGTTCCATGAGAACTCAGAATGCTACTAACTCTCCAAAATCTATAAAATTTCGACATCATCTCCTTTGTTTACATGGGCATCCACGACATGCAATTTATATCCAAAGAACAAATAAACAATTCTATCAACCAGTAGCCAATTTAAAACCTACAATAACTACAACGCTCATTTAAACATATTAGAAAAAAATCCTAAAAATAGTATAAAATTCATAAAAACGTGGGAAAAATTGTACAGATTCATAAAATGGTGTATATCTAGATTTGAAAGTAAAAATTAAAACTTTCTAGATGTTTTTTATTTAAAATTTAATCAAACATACCATGACTCATGAAAAAGGAGAACAAACGCTGAAAATACCAAATGTTACAAATATTTGAATAGTAAGTAGAGCACGATTTTACAAAAAAATTATAAATTTGAATTACCCAATTTGGAGTTAAAATAAAGGAGATATGCTTTTTAAAAATTTTAAAGCAAAGGGGCATTTTAGACATCAATGACCTTTTTAAATGGCTAAAACTAACTGATTTAACGGCAGTGTCACTAAGGGAACAGAAAACTTGAATGCACACCTTTGGCTAATTTAATTCGCTGGAGAGATAAGCCCAACCCCTCTCTTTCAAGAGGATTCGCGGCATGTCAAGCCCTGGTAAGGTTCTTCGCTTTGCATCGAATTAAACCACATGCTCCACCGCTTGTGCGGGCCCTCGTCAATTCCTTTGAGTTTCATTCTTGCGAAAGTACTCCCCAGGCGGGATACTTAACGCGTTAGCTACAGCACTGCACGGGTCGAGTCGCACAGCACCTAGTATCCATCGTTTACGGCTAGGACTACTGGGGTCTCTAATCCCATTTGCTCCCCTAGCTTTCGTCTCTCAGTGTCAGTGTCGGCCCAGCAGAGTGCTTTCGCCGTTGGTGTTCTTTCCGATCTCAATGCATTTCACCGCTCCACCGGAAATTCCCTCTGCCCCTACCGTACTCCAGCTTGGTAGTTTCCACCGCCTGTCCAGGGTTGAGCCCTGGGATTTGACGGCGGACTTGAAAAGCCACCTACAGACGCTTTACGCCCAATCATTCCGGGTAACGCTTGCATCCTCTGTCTTACCGTGGCTGTTGGCACAGAGTTAGCCGATGCTTATTCCTCAGATACCGTCATTGTTTCTTCTCCGAGAAAAGAAGTTGACGACCCGTAGGCCTTCCACCTCCACGCGGCATTGCTCCGTTAGGCTTTCGCCCATTACGGCAAATTCCCCACTGTTGCCTCCCGTAGGAGTCTGGGTCGTGTCTCAGTCCCAGTGTGGCTGATCATCCTCTCGGACCAGCTACTGATCATCGCCTTGGTAAGCTATTGCCTCACCAACCAGCGGTATGAACGAGAAGAGAGAATTTCGAGTTGCAGATAAGGAATTGTAAACTTTTCCAGTGGCATACAGAAAATTCTCTCTATTATCATAGCATATGTACTCCAGTCCATATATACGTAAGGAATGAAAGAAGTAGTGTAGAAAAGAATATGCATGCCATTGCCAATTAATTGGCTCTTGCATCCATCCAATTTCTAGTCATTTCTTATATGCTTGAAAGTGTTGCGAATTTGCGATAGTTGTTGATTGCCACCAAAAAAAAAAGCCTAGTGCAGGTGAAATGACAATAGTCCGGCGTAGGTGCAATGAAAATTGTTTGAAAGGCAATGCAAAAAATCGCCCATCCGGTGTTTTCCTTGTCCAAAAGAAATGCAGAGCTCGGCGACACAAGACAAACTAGCTATTTACACAAGATAACCACTCTAAAGATAAGATTGGAGGAGGACGAGCATGGTGTAAGACGCTTTGCAGATATCTGTGGTCGAGGTGGCCGAAGATGTAACTGACGTGTACAAAACTAAAGAAAAGTGCGTGCACGAGAGCCTAAAGAATCAAGATGCCCACGTATTAACCTAGGCCGTGTTAGCGAAATTCCTGATGCCTTCCATACCAATTAGTCTCCAGTAATGGAACATGCAGCTTTCTTGCCATTTGCTGCCCCGAAGCTAGCTCTACGTACGGTAGTGCGTGCATGCAGCCTTAGCTTCTATGACTTCAGCTGCTGCTCGCTTTGTATTTATCAACGCCGACCGAGTAAGCGAGGTGCAGGCCCACCGACGCATCAGCCCCACCAATCGAGCAATGAATCGTACAATTACTTTGATGTTTTGGATTTGATGGCAGTCAGCACGTACACCTCTCTTAACTGTTTTATTAGTTTTGGAAAAAGTCCATTTTAGCTACCTCAACTATTGCGAAAGTCCGAAAAACCCCTAAACTATGATTTCGTTTGTTTTACATACCTGAACTTTCAATATCGGCTCAAAACCCATCACAACCTGGTTTTGTTAACTGTTTTGCTGACATGGTGGCGCCATGTGTTAGCCAAGTCAGCAAAAACACTAATACATGGCGTCACGTCAACAAAACCACCAAACAAAACAAGGTTTTGATGGTTTTTGAGCCGGTATTGAAAGTTCAGTTATGTAAAACAGACCAAATCATAGTTTATAGGTGTTTTTGGACCTTCGCGATAATTGAGTTACCTAAAATGGACATATTCCTGTAGTTTTTAATAAAAGCTGATTCTAAGTGTGTGTGTATATAGGAATAATACATAAGGCTCTATGGAGCATAGGCACCATGCTCATCTGCCTTTTGATATATATATGTGTGTGTGTGAGAGAGAGACCGAGATACAGATTCATGGCGAGGTTTAAAATCTTGAAAAAATCAAGAAAAATATGAAAATCTTTCATATTCTCTCTTTATCACATGCACAAAGTGGAGTTTTTTATTTTTAGGCTATTGACTTTTCACGTGCTTGTGATCCTTTTGATCCCCAGATGAATACTAAGTGCTGTCTGCGACAATCTCAACATCTTATCTTTCATTAGGACATGAAAATAGATATGTAAATATGATGATCAGGAGGTTATCTGAGATGTAATCATTTCTAATGTAATACCCCATTTTAAGGTTAGGAGCGAATGAATAAAAACTTGAACAAATCTTGAACAAATTAAATCCGATGATAAAAATTCAAATGCAAATGAAAACCATATCTCTTTCTTGCCATTTTATCAAACACCTCTCATGCAACCTCTCTCTCTCTCTCTCTCTCTCTCTCTCTCTCTCTCTCTCTCCCCTATCCCCTCGGATGCTCTGCGCCTCTGCCTTGCTTGTGTTCTACTCACCGTCGGCTCCGCCGCTCGCAGTTGTCCAGTGGCTTGTGACCGTCGTACTGCATGCACCTTCGCCAGCCATCTAGCCCTATCCTCGTGTGGTGTCGCAAGTACGCAATCAAAATAGTCCGGAAACTTGAGTACATTGTACTGACTCATTTATGTGTGAAATGGACCGATAAGAGGAAAAAAAGAAAGTTTTTCACTGTTGTATACGTGAGGGGGTGTCACCAAATTTCAAACACCACCATCAACACAACAACCATGTGAGTTCTCGCGAGTCGCAACCCGAATAGGGAAGAACCTGATTTGTCCGTAGGACATGGATCTCTATAAATAAAGAATTTCTTCACTTCCATGCTTTGTCAAAATATCAATGAAACATAATAATTAATTGATGCCCCATGCGGGTGTGGAGTAATTATATCTTAATTTTACTGGTAAACAGCCCAACTAAACAACTGCACTTAGTTTGTGCCGCAACCAACCAACTTGATAAATGTCGTTCAATAGCAAACGTGAGATACCGCTTCAACAAATCAACACCGAATAAAATTATAAAATTAGCGAGGAAGCATACGTAGTAGATAGGAAATCATTGAGTAACTTTAGCATGGAAATTACAAACCAGAGGAGAAAGTCAAGACTTGTAGTTTGACAGAGTTTATGATAGAGACCACTCAGCCTTGAGGCGGGCCTTGATCATCCTTGTTGATGATACCCTTGCCTTTGGCATGCAGATGGTTCAATAATCATGTCATCGAACGTGCGTGCCACACTTCGATGGTGTTTCAATCATCAGCAAGCTTATAATCACCATAGATGGGATGGGCTGTGTCTGTGTCTGTACTTAGACCTGTTTCTGTTACTGATGCATATACATCCTACAGCGCGAAGTTCCTAGCTTTTTGCATTTTGGCTGTCTTAGGTTGCTCAGGTGTGCACGTTTATGGATGCCTTTCATAAATTTCGCCATCTGCTGAAGCTGATTCTGTTTGCCAGGTTGCTTTCGGGGTGCTAACGTTGAATGCTGCCTGTTTGATCTTTTTGTTGCTAGACCGCTTGACACAGGTATTGGATGCCGAAAGGGAGTCCCCGAGAGAATTCCAGCCATTACCTTTCCACTACATTGAAATATCTAAACTTTTGTTCGATCAGTAAGCATCCTTAGCAGCTCTCTAACTGTATCTTACGCAATAAGAATCCCTAAAACTTAATTCCCTCATGTTTTTGCCTGCAGCGCTCGTGATGACATCTCAGATGCATACTTGGTGAGTTCCAAACACACCTCGGCCGACATATATAAGCCATAATGTCTATTTGTTCTCATAATATCATCGTCTCTTATCTATAAAAAAAATCCTTAATCCAAGCTGTAAGCCTGTGACACAGGTGAGATCTTTAATTGAGGATATCAGAGATGTCAGATTCCACAAGGTTGAGAGTGGATTGGAAACAATATCTGGGCGTACTCATGCTGTCAAGGTATCATTTTTCCCTCCATGCTTCAGCCACTGAATCAGCTACCTTTCCTTGTTCCTCGTAATCTATTGAAAGTTTCCACTGACGTGTTATGCATTCTATTTTTTCATTATATCAATAATTCTGGTGTTATTTTCTTGAGTTTTGTTGAGGCTAACCTTTCTCACATACGTTTGGAAAGAACAAGCGTAAAGTTTCAGTAAATATATAAATGTATGCAATATGAACGTAATGATGAGGGATTTTAATTGAGTCTGTAACACCCTATGCTTCTGACATCGCACAAATGCCATCAAGAACTGCTACTCTTCAACAAGTTTAGTAATAAGCATAACGGCCCTATTGTTCCGATGGAGAGAAGAACCTATAATTAGCTTTTCGGGAAATTTCCAAACGAACAATTTCAATGAAATCTTTCAATTTCTTATTTTATTATGTTCAACTTTATGTATTCCTCTATCCGTAGAGTACATTGAGTGTACAAAGAACTGCTATATGTTCCCACCTATTCTTTATGATATTGGTAGACACTGTTTACTTTATATGTATTCCATACTAGTTTTTTTTTTTTCTTATAGAGCTTATTCTTTACTAGTTAATAAGTTTGATATCTTGTTTATAAAAAAAAATCAACAAAACCTTATGCTTCTTTTTTTGGTCCTATTCTCACAGCTCAAAAATCTCTCTGCAATGGAAGTGAATATTGTACGTCCTTTCATGGTGAGAACTCTGCAGGCATTCTATAAGCATGATAGCCCACAGATGATTCAGCAGGCAGATAATGCAGGGAGCAGACCAACACCGGTCACAGATCGTGGTCCAAGGGTAAGCCTACTCTTTTGTAGCCATGGTTTGTGCTGCTAGAAAGTAGTTATGTTCATCAGAATTGACTCCAATAAGATGTTACTTTTGCACAAAACTGGTTTACTTTGTTACTTGAGCTGGATAATTTGTAAAAACTTGCGGCATAAAGGTGGTAGGCAGGTGGCAGGGTAGAGCCGAAGCTCCCAGCCGCTGACTATTCGGGCTAGGTTGCTATCTATGCTGGCAGATGTGTGAGGAGGAAGTGGAAGGGTGCCTAAGCAGCCAGCTTTTGTTAAATGGGTTTCAGGCAGAAAGAAGTCCCAATATTTCATATCTGTCCGAAAAAAGATCTTGCTTCTGATAACATGTTAAGCCCAACCAATGAACTACTAAAGAGTGAAGACATTATTTGTCAGGAAAAGTTTTAATTCACAACTCACAATTAATCCCTTTCTTTTACTTTTACTTTTGCAGAGAGATCTTCGGCGCAGGTAACAACAAAGATAGGCATATGCCCATCACTTGCATCTGCAAACAATTGACCACATATATGCGGATTGCAGTTTGAAGGTACTTGCTTTGTTTGCTTCTAATGCTCTGTATGTTAGTAGTTAAGATTTAAGAAGCTATTTTAGACTTTTAGTTCCATCAGTGTGTGGCTGTTCAAGACTGTACGAAATTGTAATAGCAGTGTCCATCAAAATCTATCTAGTGACCCTTGAGGTTTTTAGGACTCTTCTATCTGAGTATCTGACATGATTGTTCTTCGAGGAAGCTAAAGATAGTAAGCAGTGGTAATCATCTGTCACAAAAAGAAGACATCTTCTCATGTACTCCAGATTTTCAGGATGATTACCAATTGTTATTTATGTCAGTCATAACATATATCGTCTTACTATCTTCTGATCTCTTTGTTGCCATGTGCTGACCTTTTTAGTGTCCTTTTTGTGTGATCCT
>SPJY01015487.1:1967866-2021450 GCA_005191435.1 Raddia distichophylla | reverse complement strand
CCGAGACTTGTTCATCTCGTCGAGCCACCTCTTGTAATCATCTTCGATATATAAGAAAGGCTGGGCGTAGGGATATTATCTCTCCCGAGAGGCCTGAACCAGGATAAAACCCTGTCTCCCTGTTTGCTGTTGTTCGTGGTTGTTCGGCGTGTCTCCTATCTCACTTCTAAAGAACCTTAGCGACTTGAGATCGTTATCTCAACCATCGACACCATGGGAGAGCTCTCTCACTTGGGATGGGTGGCTAGGGTTGCAAATGAGTCTCTCAACCCCTCCCTTGAGCAGGAAAGCCCTTATATACTCCCCACTTCGAAACCCTAGGAAATAGATCTCAGATCCAGATTCAAGCCCTAGGCCGGACAACACCCCGGATAGTCCGGACGAAGGCAAGCGCTCTCTGTAAAAAATACAATCCGAGACAGAAGGGACACAACAAGGTCCGGACAGTCCGGACAAAGCGATTCGGACAGTCCGGTCGAAGGCAGGCCCCTCCTGGAAATGGAACTTGCAAGCCAGGAAGGACAACACTTGGGCCGGATAGTCCGGCCTACAAGGCCGGACAGTCCGGCCAAAGGCATCACTTCAACAGCGTCCCTAGGCCCCCAGGCCACCTACTGCTAGCTGAAAGCTTCCCGAATTTATATGATTTTTTCTGTTCTTCAAATGAAACACTTGTCAACACCAAAAAGATGCGTCTCAAAATTCTCTACAACTTTCATGTTTTGATATTTGTAATCCGAGCCCGAAAAGGCTCTCAAAAATGCGAAATACCACATATCTGCCACGGAGGCCGAGGGCCGGACTGTCCGGGCGGGCCCAGTTGCCCTGTCTCGGCCAGCAGTCCACAAAACCCTTTATTTCTGCTGCATTGCCCGAATAAAGATATTTTTGAAGATTTAAAACTATTTGGCGCCAAACTTAAGCTCAACAGGCGGGAAGGTTCGTAGGCTTAGGCGGGATGTTTTCGCGCCCACAAAAGATTTTGGTTTTTGGATGGCTTAGTGGCAACGGAACCCCGGACAACTGGCTCTCGGTACCCTCTCTAACTGGGACAGGTGTACCCGATCAGAACCCTCGCGAATCTCACCAACCGACAATTTGGGAGGAACCCTCTCGGCCCCACTCAGAGATGAAGGCTCAGAATCATGTGCTCAGTGGGACCCTGCGACCAGAGAGACGATAGACACAAGCCTGTAGGACCTAGTCTACATGCACACAAGGAAAAAAGAAGAACTAGGAAACATGTGTCCTTAGCCTTGATGTGGTGTGCTTTAGGTTCAGTTAACATCAATTACCAAAATAAATCAAGCCCTTGGGAGCTTGAGCTTTCAATCTCCCCTTTTTGGTAATTGATGGCAACACCTGTAAATCTATCTCAACAAAGACAACACAAGGCAAATGTCTTCTGATGCAGTGGGTTAGCTCCATTGGTTAGTCCATTAAGGTGCATATGAGACTGGAATTGAAACCACTTAATGACTTACAATATTAGAGCACAATGCAAAGTAGGCCAATTTGAATAAAATAGATGTATGCCAAACTACGATAGCTCCTCCTATATCAATGCAAGGATGCCACTTGAAAATTTTCAATAAAATTCCCGAGTGGCTTGTCGCCGAGCCGTAGATTTGGGGCTACAGGTGTGCAGCCGTACCGGGCGCTCGTGGCGCGCGATGGCGTACAGCTGAGCCGTAGACTTGTGCGCTCGTGGCGCCGGCGTAGGCGTGTAGCCGAGTGGCCTGTCGCCGAGCCGTAGATTTGAGGCTGCAGGCGTGCAGCCGTACCGGGCGCTCGTGGCGCGCGATGGCGTACAGCTGAGCCGTAGACTTGTGCGCTCGTGGCGCCGGCGTAGGCGTGTAGCCGAGTGGCCTGTCGCCGAGCCGTAGATTTGAGGCTGCAGGCGTGCAGCCGTACCGGGCGCTCGTGGCGCGCGATGGCGTATAGCCGAGCTGTAGATATGGACGCTCGTGGTGCAGGCGTAGGCGTGTCGCTGAGTGACGTGTCGCCGAGTCGTAGACTTGAAGCCGTATGCGTCCAGCCATACCGGGCGCTCGTGGCGCTGGCGTAGGCGTGTAGCCGTACCGGGCGCTCATGGCGCTGGCGTAGGTGTGTAGCCGAGTGGCTTGTCGCTGAGCCGTAGACTTGGACGCTCGTGGCGCTGGCGTAGGCGTGTAGCCGAGTGGCTTGTCGCCGAGCCGTAGATTTGAACCAACAGGCGTGCAGCCATACCAGACGCTTGTTGCGCTGGTTTAGGCGTGTAGCCGTACCGGGCGCTCGTGGCGCTGGCGTAGGCATGTAGCCGAGTGGCTTGTCGCCGAGCCGTAGATTTGAAGCTACAAGCGTGCAGCCGTACCGGGTGTTCGTGGCGCGCGATGGCGTACAACCAAGCTATAGACTTGGAGCCATAAGCGTGTAGCCGTATCGGGCGCTCGTGTCGCCCGATGGCATACAACCGAGCTAAACACTTGGCTGCTCATAGCGCGGGCGTAGACGTGTAGCTGAGCAGCGGAAGTAGTCATTCAAATCTTGATCAACACCGAGTAGCACACGTCGTGGTCGGCGTCGAACAGCACATGCTCGCCGAGGTCTCACCTGTGGTTGATAGAGTCGGCCGTAGTCGTAAATGATCTCCACGCGGTTGGTGTAGCTCGATGAAAGTCGATGAATGTCCTCGCTGGTCTTCAACGTCCCACGAGATGTGGCACGAACAATCCTCACACTGTGCCGGCACCGACGAGCTTTACGAGCTCGGCGAAATTCGCGACCTCTCTGCGCAATCTGTCATAAAAAGGGCGCCATGGTCGCATCCAAAGTCGGATTTAGGCGTTCTTAGATTCGTTGGAAAGATAACGAGATAAGATTTTCAACGCATCTTATTTCACCCCAAAACTCCTTCTAAGTCAACGGGAATTTGTGATACAATTTCCGTCTAGATTATGGACAAGAACAGATCGCATCTTCTTCTCACGTTCGTCTCGCGGTTGATGACGCCGGCGTCGCATGATGGACACCATGATCGTCATGTCCGAATGATTTGCTGCTGATGACGGTCACCACCCAATATTCGTTCTCCATCGGGACCTCACCATATCCGAGTCGGGAACTAAGCCCCCGGCGCACTACTCATCGGTAGGCGACGGTGGCGTTCCCCAACACGACTGGGAGTCTGAGTGAAGTGTTGTTGAATTCCCTCCTGGATCGGATCTTGTCCGAGTCCAAAAAAGCGTTGTTGAAGTCCTTGGTTGAGTTCTCACCATATCCGAGTCGAGAATTCAGCCCCCGGCACACTACTCGGCAGTAGATGGCGGCGGCATTCCTCGACCCGAATGGGAGTCCAGACAAAGCGATGTCGATTTCTCCTCAGACTAGATCGTATCTGAGTTCGGAAGAAGTGTTGGTCGTCGATTGTATGAAGAAGCTCCTTTCTGATCCCTGATGTCCTTGGAGGTGTATCATGACATATCCTCATGCCGTATCCTCCGCAGACGGGTTTTACGAGCTCGCCGAGATTCGCGACCTTCCCACGCAGCCTACCTTCAAATGGACGCCCCAGACACATCCGGGCTCTGTTTTGGGTGTTCTTGGGCTTCACGGAAAATGAACGAAATTATCTTTCCAATGCATCTAGTCTCATCCCGAAATTCCCTCTGGATCACCAGAAATTGAAGAGACAAATCACGTCCAGAATCTGTCTTAGAGCCATCGCCTTATCCGAGTCGGGAATTGAGCCGTTGGCTTACTACTCATGAGTAGATGGCCGTGGCGTTCCCCAAACCGAGCGGGATGCACTGTTATAGTTCCTCCCAGATTAGACCTGATCCGAATCCGAGAAGTGGGGTTCGCCGAAGTTGTTGCTGATGTAGTCGGTCCCGAAGCGGTAAGCCTGGCTGCGGGTGAAGACGACATCAACTCCGTTGATCGAAGCCATCGAGCTTGATGAAGATGATCTTGATGCTGCCCCTACCTAGTGCGCCAACTGTCGACGGGTAGCTAACCGGGGGTTATCGTCGGCAATGATTACATATTAGGCGATGCACAATATCCAAACTCGATGGTAGCACAAGACAGGGATTTATACAGGTTCAGGCCCTCATGGTGGAGGTAATACCCTACTTCCTGTGCTCTGGGATTATATGGTAATCTGATGATCAATGTGGAGGGAGATGTCTGTCCATAGATGGGTGTGGAGATGATGATCAACCTGCCGAACCAGGGGCTCCCTGCCCGCCTTATATAGTGGGGGGTAGGGTTAAAAGATAGAGTCCTGGTCGGTTACGAGGTAGGATTCCTATCTCTATTCTCTAGCCAGATATATAGTTATCCGGGATTACATGTATATCTTCCCTATTAATTAGGGATAGACTTCTATCTTTATATCTTTCCTTGCCGAGCAAGTCTTATAGAGTCCGAGTGGTACACGTCCTTATCCATCCGACTTGGTCTATCCCCTGTCGGGTGGTCTCTTAGGCTCGCCGTGTGGGTACCCGGGGTCTATGTTATCCACACTCATCGCCAAGGAGAAGGGTAATAAGGTTACCAAGGATGATCAAGGATTACTTTGGTTAGGAAAAAGAATTTTCATCCCAGAAGACCCGGCCGTGAGAGATCACATCTTATCGGAATCACATAACTCCACTTACTCCCAGCATCCGGGGAGTACCAAAATGTACCAAGATCTGAAGCTACAGTTTTGGTGGTCGAGGATGAAAAGGGATATAGCTGAGTATGTGGCCCAATGCCATGTATGCCAATAGGTCAAGGCCGAGCATCAACGACCAGTAGGATTGCTTCAACCCCTCAAGATTCCAGAGTGGAAGTGGGAGGAAATTGCCATGGATTTCATACTTGGCCTCCCCAAAACCAAATTGGGTTATGATTCTATTTGGGTTGCGGTGGACTGTTTAATCAAGGTCAATCAATTCATACCAGTGAAGACTACTTATAGTGGGGAGAAACTGGCTGAGTTATACATGGCTAGAATCGTAAGTCTGCATGGAGTTCCAAAGCGTATTGTGTCAGATAGAGGGACGCAGTTCACATCTCAATTCTAGGAAAAACTGCACAACTCATTAGGGACTAACCTAGTAACCTGTCTTTCAGTACCGCTTTCCACCCCCAAACAGATGGACAAACTGAACGAGTCAACCAAATCCTGGAGGATATGTTAAGGGCTTGCGCCTTGGATTTCTCCGCAAATTGGGAAAAATGGCTGCCCTACGCAGAATTTTCCTATAATAATAGCTTTCAGTCAAGTTTAAAGACGTCGCCTTTCGAAGCCTTATATGGTCATAAGTGCAGAACTCCACTCCACTGGGCTGAAACTAGAGAGAACCAGATCTTTGGCACTGAAGAATTAAAGGAGGCTGAAAATAAGGTCAAAATTATAAGAGAGGTTACTAGCCGCTCAGTCTAGACAGAAGTGTTATGCGGATAATCTCTGCAGGGACCTTACTTTCCAAGTCGGGGATTCAATATACCTCAAGGTGTCGCCATGGAAGTGAAATCAAAGATTCCATCAGAAGGGTAATTTGGCACCACGCTATGTGGGACCGTACCCCATTACTGCTAAAAGGGGACAAGTGGCCTATTAGTTGGATTTACCGACATAATTGGGGGATGTTCGTAATGTTTTCCACGTCTCTCAGCTCAAAAAGTGCCTCCAGGTACCAGACAACGAACTAGTTGACCTTCCCAATGAAACCATCGACAGCAACATTGCCTATGAGGTGCGACCGGTACGGATCATGGACGCCATGGAAAAGCGAATGAGGAATAAAACCATAAAGATGTGCCAAGTTCAATGGAGCAATCAAATCGGCAATCAGTTCACTTGGGAACCCGAGGAGCTACTCCGACAAAATTACCCTGAATTGTTCGCTAAGTAGGTACGCAATCTAGAGGCCGAGATTTTCTTTTAGGGGGAGGGATTTGTAACACCCTAATTTGGGCAAATCAAAATTTTTTGGCAAAAAATTTAAACTGCCTTTGAATCCGAGCTCCCAGGTATGCCCTCTCTCTCTCTCTCTCTCTCTCTCTCGCGGCCGCGCTCTCCCTTGGGTGCCCTGGTTGGCCCTGTCGCCGCCGGGGACTAGTCCGCCTGAAGGGATCTTAGGCTGAGAGGGCGGTGAATCGGCTTTTTTAATTTTTAATTCCAACTTTGATTGCAATAGTTGTTAGTCAAATTAGTGACCCAAGTAATCAGTTGAGCCTATGATGCTACTTAGCGGAAGCGAATACGAGTGAAGTTCTAACTAGGTGGTTGATCAAACAAAAGATATGCGTGAAAGTAAAGGTGTGGAAATGTAAAGGAATGGAGACAAGAGACAACCGTGTGTTTCCTGACGTTCGGAGCATGCTCCTACTCACCGTTAGGCAAGCTTTCACAAGTGAAAGCCAAGGTCTCTCTCGACCTTTTTGTCCGATCCACTAGTGGAAGCTCTTCACCAACGAATGGTGGGCGAACTCCAAACCCGTACAAGTGGCGAGCTCTTCCCACAGGAGGAAAGACTTCACACACCACACCGGCACCACCGAAGGGTCACCGACCTTCTCACACCTCCGAAGGGCCACAAGAAGGATTTCTTCACCGACACTGCCGAAGGGTCACCGACCGGCCTCGCACCCCCGAAGGGTCACAAAGGGCGGATTTTCATCACGGGCACCGCCGAAGGGTCACCGACCGGCCTCGCACCACCAAAGCGTCACAAGAGCGGATTTTTCTCAAAGCAATGCACCCCACATAAGGAGGTGGCCTCCGGTTCAACCGAAGGGCTTCATTGGTGTAGTAGATTGAGTTGTTGTAGACGAAGGCTTGGCATCGATCTCCTTCCGGAAGTAGAGTCCCAAAGAGCACAAGATCGCAGACCAATCACCTCACCACACCTCTCACAACTATGGAGACCCTAGACCAAAGGTTCCATGGGAGAGGCACACACCGTGGGGATGGATGGAGAGGAGGTAGAGGCTGCTCACCTTCTTCTTCCTCTCTTCTTCTTCTCTCTCTTATTACTCTTTCTCTCAAACACTCATGGGGACCCCTAGGAGGAGGAGCACCATGGGAGAGCTCTCTCTCACTTGGGATGGGTGGCTAGGGTTAATGTGAAATGAGCCTCACTCCCCTCCCTTGACCAGGAAAGCCGTTATATACTCCCCACTCTGAAACCCTAAGAAATAGATCTTAGATCCAGATTCAAGCCCTAAGCCGGACAACACCCCGGACAACTCCCGGACAGTCCGGACGAAGGCATGCACTCCCTGTAAAAAATAAACTTCGAGACAGAAGGGACACAACAAGGTCCAGACAGTCTGGACAAAACAGTCTTAATAGTCCAGCCTAAGGCAGGCGCTTACTGGAAAATGGAACTTGCAAGCCTGGGAGGAGATAACTTAGGCCAGATAGTCTGGATGCCAAGGCCGGATAGTCTGGATGCCAAGGCCGGACAGTCCAGCCAAAGGCATCACTTCAACAGCGCTTCAGACGGCATGCCTTGGGCCGGAAAGTCCAGCCTCCCCAGGCCCCCTGGCCGCCTACTACCAGCTGAAAGCTTCCTGAATTTATATGATTTTTTTGTTGCTCAAATTGAACACTTGTCACCACAAAAAAGATGCGTCTCGAAATTCTCTACAACGTTCATGTTTTGATATTTTTAATCCGAGCACAGAAAGACTCTCAAAAATACGAAATACCACAAATCTGTCACGGAGGCCGAGACCAGGCCACTTGGACCGGACTGTCCGGGCCCGTGGGCCGGACTGTACGGGCCTAGGTGCCCCGTCTCGGCCAGCAGTCCACAAAATCCTCTATTTCTGCTGCATTGCCCGAATAAAGATATTTTTGAAGATTTAAAACTATTTGGCGCCAAACTTAAGCTCAACAGGCGGGAAGGTTCGTAGGCTTAGGCGGGATGTTTTCGCGCCCACAAAAGATTTTGGTTTTTGGATGGCTTAGTGGCAACGGAACCCCGGACAACTGGCTCTCGGTACCCTCTCTAACTGGGACAGGTGTACCCGATCAGAACCCTCGCGAATCTCACCAACCGACAATTTGGGAGGAACCCTCTCGGCCCCACTCAGAGATGAAGGCTCAGAATCATGTGCTCAGTGGGACCCTGCGACCAGAGAGACGATAGACACAAGCCTGTAGGACCTAGTCTACATGCACACAAGGAAAAAAGAAGAACTAGGAAACATGTGTCCTTAGCCTTGATGTGGTGTGCTTTAGGTTCAGTTAACATCAATTACCAAAATAAATCAAGCCCTTGGGAGCTTGAGCTTTCAATCTCCCCTTTTTGGTAATTGATGGCAACACCTGTAAATCTATCTCAACAAAGACAACACAAGGCAAATGTCTTCTGATGCAGTGGGTTAGCTCCATTGGTTAGTCCATTAAGGTGCATATGAGACTGGAATTGAAACCACTTAATGACTTACAATATTAGAGCACAATGCAAAGTAGGCCAATTTGAATAAAATAGATGTATGCCAAACTACGATAGCTCCTCCTATATCAATGCAAGGATGCCACTTGAAAATTTTCAATAAAATTCACATGATGCAAATCCACCTAGCAACCTAGTAGGCAAGCAAATTCTCCCCAATGTCATTTAAGTTTCACTCTTTGTCACTCGAGTTATAGCATGAGAAAGATTTCATATTTCTCCCCCTTGTCATCAAGAACCAATAAAGACATAAAAAACAAGCCAATATGAGCAAATACGAATAAAAAGATTATCTCATGAGCTTTGAGAGTCATACAAACTTAAATCTTCTTAGTGATCAACCACATTTCACAATCAAGCCATGTCTAGGTCTAACATGTCACAAAGACAAACACAAGCTCATTTTAAATGATGTTCAAGTAATATTAGACCTAGAGCAATATTTAGATGATTAAAGGTCTAAAGTATCTAGTAGTGCTCATGCCACTAATAGAAGTCATAAGATGCAGTCTCGAACTAGAGCATGCATACCATATTGCACAAAGTCTCCACAAAGCCCAAATTCGAGACTTAGAAAAACATTTTGTTGAGCAAATTTTTCAAATGATTTGCAATTTTTTTACACGTTTTCTCAAATTTGAGTGCCATGTCTCAAGCCTTTGATGATGCTACCTAGCATGACACTGAAGGAATTAGCATCTTGATCATCCAAAACTCCCCTGAGTTCATGCCTAGTGTAATGGCAAGCTATCTCATTGAGGAATCATTGGTGAGACATATATGGCCCATTTTGGCATTATTTTACATTTTAGCACATTTTGCAATTTGCTCAAACATTTAAAAGAGTTGCTCATTTCTAGTCATGACAAGAGGCAAGTGAAATATGATAGCAAGCCTAGGACTAGAAGCATAAGTTCATTCAAGATAGTGTTGAGTATAAAGAGAGGCAATGAGCTTTGACACATCTAGCAAAAAGCTCCAAGATTCCAATTTGAGCAATGTATTAGATTAAAGCACGAATTGAGCACAGTAACAGTCTATCTAGATCAAGCCATCAAGATCATGTGAGGTCACACGTAAGCTAGATCTAAAGAAAGTATAATAAGTAAAGCCTAGAGACTGTCTCAAATTCAATTTGATATTGCAAGGTTCACACACAAGGCCTCACGGTCAGTTCAAGCAATGTTGGACCTATCTAGTATGTTGAGTTCGTTTCTTAACTTGCAAAACCGTGCCTCATCAAAGTGGCTTGGTAAAGATATTGGCCAATTGATCTTCTGTCCTCACATGCTCAAGCACGATTTCGCCCTTATCATGTGATCCCGAAGAAAGTGATGTCTGATATCGATATGATTGGTGCGTGAGTGTTGGACCGGATTGTTGGCGATCTTTACAGTGCTCTCATTATCACAAAGAAGAGGCACGTGGTCCAATTTTATTCCAAAGTCATAAAGACACTGTGTCAGATATAAGAGTTGTGCATAGCTACTCCCTGCCGCTATGTACTCAGCCTCGGCGTTAGATAGCGCAACAGATGTCTGTTTCTTGGAAGCCCACGACACAAGACATCTCCCTAATAAGTGACAAGCCCCTAAAATGCTCTAGCGATCAATCTTGCATCCGGCGTAATCTGAGTCAGAATAGCCAAGGAGCTCAAATCGCGCACCCTTTGGGAACCATAACCCCATACTAGTGGAGTGTTTCAGATATCTGAAAATTCTTTTCACAGCAGTCAAGTGCACTTCTCTAGGGGAGGCTTGGAACCTAGCGCACATGCACACAATAAACGTAATGTCGGGCCTAGATGCAGTCAAGTAAAGCAATGCATCAATCATGAAACGGTATAGCTTTGGGTCCACAGGGTTACCTTCTTGATTGAGGTCGAGGTAGTCGTTCGTCCCCATTGATGCTCGGATTGGCTTGTAGTAACTCATATTGAATCGTTTGTGCATGTCCAGAATGTACTTCGATCTCTTGGCAAATGAAAGTCCCAGTCATGAGTTGCTTAATTTGAAAGCCCAAGAAGAAGTTTAGCCCACCCATCATGGACATCTCAAACTCAGCTGCCATCATTTGACTAAACTCATTCACCATTGTCCCATTGGATCTCCTGAAGATGATGTCGTCCACATAGACTTGGCATATGAACAAGTCTCATCCGACCACCTTGGTGAACAAGGTATTGTTTACCCTTCCGACCATGAAGCTCTTGGTGATGAGGAAGTCCCTTAACCTTTCATACCATGCTCTGGGAGCTTGCTTGAGATCATATAGTGTTTTGGACAACTTGTACACATGGTTGGGATGCTGAGGATCTTTAAATCCAGGAGGTTGCTCAACATAGACCAATTCTCCAATGTACCCATTCAAGAAGGCACTCTTGACATCCATTTGCTTCAGCACGATGTTGTGACAAGTTGACAATGCTAAGAGTAACCTTATAGCATCATGTCTTGCCACTGGAGCATAAGTGTCCCCATAATCAACACCCTCTACTTGAGTGAAGCCCTGAGCCACCAGATGAGCCTTATTTCTGACATGAAGTCCAAACTCATCCTGCTTGTTCTTAAAAACCCACTTGGTGCCAATCACATTATAGTCCCTTGGCCTCATCACAAGTGTCCACACTAGGGGTGCTACCGGGTTTAAACCCACCCCGAACCCACCCCAACCCATGCAAAAACATAGGAACAACCCTGACGGCATGTTCTTCACTGAACCACAACGAATCACACCCCTATCATATTTCTACTCTGCTAGCCGATCAGCCCGAGTTCGATCCGATTCGAGCGTCGGGCACAGCAAGGAGCGACACACAGCGATTACCCAGGTTCGGACCCCCTGACGGGTAATAGTCCTACTCCTGCCGAGCCTTAGCTCTTTTCTTGTTGTGGTTATGCGTAAGAATGGTTACAGAATGCTCTCTCTCCCTCTCCTTTTCTCTCTTAGCTCCTTTTATACATGCCATGGGCTGGCGGAGAGAGCAAAGGAAGTAGTACAGTACATTGATAAGACTAGGGAGACAAGACCGGAGAGACGAAAACGTGCTGCTGAATCGCCGAGCGGAGCCGCCCACGCACACTTGCAAGCGGGCTCTGACAGGCGGGGCGCTGCTCCCACCGCCTGACGCGGGCGGCCAACTTGATGACGGCAAGCCCTCTCTGCCGGTCAGTTCCGCAGAGCCACAGTGACAGCTGGTCATACCTGTAGAGGTCACTGTGACGGTAATCACCACTTCCTCGATCCATCCGCGCATGACGTCGCATTAAATGCACCTGTCCTTCACAACGGGGAGAGCCTTCGCCCAGAAGACTCCCCTCTGAACGCTTCCTGCTACTCGGGGAGAGCTCGCCCGCGTGCTAGGGCCTGATGGATACCCCGGTATTTATTGTACCGACAAACCCAATCCAAACCAATCCACGTAGGCAGCTGCTGGAAACAAACCCAACCCAACCCATGAGCTCTTTCCACCCAACCCGATTTTTAGTTCGGGTTGAACCCAAATCAGCACACTAGCGATTGAACCCATTTGGCTGGAAGCTAACGCACTTCCATTCGGCTGGAAGCTAAACCAAATCAACATGCAAGCAGTTTAACCCAAATCACTATACATTGTGCATATTAACAGCTTCCATTGTATGGAAATGGAAGTACAATGAAATGGAAGCACTGTATTTCAATCGTCAACTTCCATTGGAAGTACTGCATTATAGTGTACAATGAATTGGAAGTACTGGACGAACTGGAAGTACTGCATTATAGTGTACAACTTCCAGTACTTCCATTGGAAGTATTGCATTATAGTGTACAGTTATAAACTGCATTATAGTGATTTGGTTTAGCTCCCAGTACACACAAGCAGTTAAACGCAAGCAGTTAAACGCTCTTCCATTGTACACTGCATTTCAATCGTCAACTTCCAAGTAAACGATGCCTTGCCATAGTAGCTAGTACATTTTAAGGGCATTAATAGAAAACAGAAATGATGCAGCAGAGACATTTTATATCTTTCACACCCAAGGTCATGGGACTATTATGTAACTTAACAGTTGATGCTATAAAAATTTACATCTCATTTCCTTATGAGCATCCAGGAGAAGCCACCAACAATCCAATCTTCTTGACAAGTTGATAACTTGTGTAATCACTTTAGGCATGATGATAAGTTGATAACTTTCAAGGGAAACCTGCTGATGAGAGCCAAGCAAAAGAACTGAAAAATACAAAAAGGAAAGTCAACATGCAATTAGATAGTTCAAATCATCACAAGAAACACGATGGACAATGACCGAAATGAACTGAGTGACAGACTGATGAGGACATCACCAGCGTGGATCCGACCAATGTAACCGATGCCCCTCCTTCCTCTCCGACCGCTCCAACGACGACCGACGCTACTCCATCTTCGTCGCTGAGGGGCCTTAATAAAGAAGCGCAGCCTTTCAAGCCGTCGCCAAAGAAGCGGCACAACAAGTCCAAGACTTGCAAGGCCTCGATGACTCAAGGAAGGCCCACATGGAAGCCCAAGACGCCAAAAAGCCTGGTTTGGCCATCCAGCTGCACGTCAACTTCAAACGGGCGTAACTCGGATTCCCGAACTCCGTTTTCGGTGTACGACCACTCGTTGGAAAGATTGATAAGCTTTCCAATGGATCCAGCCCCACGTCTAGATTCACTCCAAAGCGACAGGAAAATGCAGAACAATATTTCGGGCCAGAATTTTAGGGTGCTGTGTCTCCGTATTTTTGGGCCTATGGCTCATGTATCACTAGGGTTTGGTGGTGGCTACACCCTTGGGCGCCCCCACTCCCCCTGGCCGCCGCTATATATGTGGCCGGCACCGTTTTTCTACGGTTAGGTTTTGTTGTGTTTTGGTAGACCCCATGTGTGTCCCTCCTCGTGTTCGCGTGTGTCGACTAGACCACCTGTGACGAGAAACAGAACCTCACCCCTGGTTTCGTGATTTATCAATTATCATCTTGTTCTTGCTTGTTCTCGATTGCTAGCAGGTTCAAGGATTGATCGTGCCTGGCTCGGTTGATCATCTCGTGCGGTGACATTGCGATTGTTTGGTTGCTGATCCCGTGGATTAGTAGCGTCATTACTACACCAAATCGACGTATCGTTCTCTCCAGAAGATCGGGCCGACCTAGTGTGCATCACAGACTAGAAACAGTTTCAGACTAACAGTTTCAATAGTTAACACAAATGTATTGCTACACAAACCATTATTCAAGTAGTCAAATTTTTTTCTCAAGACAGCAAACACAAAACATATTCTTTCCATTAATATGACAGTAGCACGATGATGCACCTGTGGATCTAAATAGCACGATGATGCACCTATGGATCTAAATACCCATTATTAATATCTAAATGCACGAACTGTTGTCGAGTCATATTTGTTGCAGTAATCTGTTTGTGTTGAGGAAAGACCAAAGAAAGAGCCAAAATGGCATACTGATTTAAAGTGTCGGCCCTCTATGCTGTGCAGATTTCAATTATTTATTTGGCAACTGGAGAAATAGCAATAGATTAGACCATTCTACACTGGCACAGTAGACAGTAACCATTCTACATTCAGTTTAAGCTGCACAAAATTATTTAAGCTGGATTTTAGAGAGTACCGTCATTATTTAGGCTTCACATTCAGTTTCATGACCTTGATCACTCTTAATTTTTACCTGCACAAGTTAGCACTAAGTCATTAATAGAAATTTGAATTGCATAGAACATTTATATAGGAAAAGTTAGCATACCTTCATTATCTGGAATTCTTTGAAGCCAATCTTTTGCACACACACACTAAAGCTTCAAGCATTTCCGGTGACAATGCGCTTCGAGTATCCCCAAGGATCCTCCCACCACAACTAAAGGCCGATTCAGATGACACGGTGGTTAGCGGTATTGCAAGAAAATCTCGAGCCATCATAGATAATATAGGATACTTCTCGGCATGTTGCTTCCACCACATTAAAATATCAAAATTTTTGTCTTTTTCAAACTGTTCCTCTAAATACATCTCAAGCTCTGATTTGGGCTCACGCCTTCCTCTCCTTTGTGATTTGTATTGAGCAAATTCTTCCTCGAGTTTCCTCTTACCAAGAATTGGAGAACCAAAGCTATGACTAGCATCACTAGTACTAGACAATGAGTGTACATTATGCCTTTTCACAATCTACTCATATTTTGGAAATACTTTTTCATCCAATCTTTAGCTTGTTCCACATTGCTATCAATTTCATCTACATTTTGACACACTCTCTCATAGAAGACTTCAAGTAATCTAGTTTCTTTGAAGGGTCCAATATAGTGGCAATGAGAAGAGCAATGTTGAATTTGTTCTCCCAGTACTTAATAAATTTTGTGTGCATAGCATTAGCCAATGCCTTTAATGAATCAATGATTTGGCAGTTCTAGTCTGCGAAAGCATGACTGATACAAAGCACGATATGCAAGGACAGATGAGAAGTGGGTTTCCTGTCAGCCGACACTGCTTTGGTAGCTTTTTCAAATGCTTTGAGAAATTCCCATATCGCCTCAGCATTTGTCCACTCTTGCTCATTCAGTGAAGGTTCAAATTATTCTTCAGCATATCTATTGAGAACTACTTTGTACTCTAGTGCTTGTCCAATCATTTTGAATGTGGAATTCCAATGGTTTGGAACATCAAGTGCAAAACCAGATTTTGTAGGAAGTCCCATCCTATCAGCAATCCTATTAAAAGACTGGATTCTTAAAGGGGAGGAATCAATGTGCCTAAGCAAATGGCGTATCTTTTCAATTTCCATATGAATTTGACACATTCCATCTTGTACCATAAGGTTTAGTATGTGCGCACAACATTTGACATGAAAGTGCTCACCACTGAAAATCAAGTCATGTTCTTGGTTCTCCCTCAACAATCTACAAGCAGCATTATTGTTACTAGCATTATCTAGAGTTAGAGTGAAAAGTTTGCCCTTTATACCCCACTTTGTGAGACACTTGGTAATAGCCTCTTCAATGGCTAATCCTGTGTGTGTGTGGATATTTTGCATCTTTAAAAGCTATAATTTTCTTTCTGAGGATGAAGCTATCATCAATGAAATGTGCGGTAACACACATATACCCTAAGTTTTGAACTGAGGTCCACATATATGAGGTGAGGCAAATATGAGAATTAAGGTTTTGCAACCGAACACACAAATCTTGCTTCATTTGCTCATATAGACTGAAGCAATCATTACAAACTGTCTGTCGGCCAACAATTTTAAAGGATGGTGGCATGGATGCTATCAAATCTTTAAAGTATGGATCCTCGAATTTTTGAAATGGTATCTCAGCATGGATACAATACTTAGTGATTAACTCATGGGTTCTCTGAGGATCAAACACAAATGTACCTTGTGGTAGTTTTTTCATGGTTGATCTAAACCTCTTCCTATCAACATCCTCAATTGACGTGCAATATTCAGCAACATGAGTTTGGAGGCTATTTGTTCCTGATTTTGCATTGCATATCAATTTCAGTTGGCAATATTTACACACAACTTTGGTAACACCATCCTCTACCAGTAAATTTTTCTCAAAGTATTCCCAAACTTTTGATCTCCTATTGCTATGACTATCTCATTTGTGGAGTCTCCCTCTGATGTGTTTACGGACATACTTAAGCAAAGAAGAATCTATCTCATTATATCATAATGTTGCTGCATAAACAAAACAAATAAAGTTTAAACTACATCTTTTCGTGTAAGGTGCTACTGGTTGTTAAAGCAATTATAGAAACATAGACTAAACAAACCAAGATGACCAGGTTGAATCAAGAAGTGTCCAAATGATAGATTAAAGTTAACTAAACAAAACAAATCTTTCTCACACCAACTCTACAGGCTGCCCAGAATAACTAGATCAACAAAGCAAAATATATTCAAGGCGACCAAGCAACCAGGAAAATACATACCGCATTGATGAGTTGCTGGGTAAAACATCTTAGGAACACGCAATTTCTAAACGCTAAGAAAACATGATTTCCATGGTGGTCAGAATAATCAGCTTGCAAACATGAACATTGAACAGAAAGCTCCCATAATCCAAGGAAAGCGCACAAAGGGAGTTCCTTGAATCAGCAATGTACAATCAATGAGCCCAAAAGGGCAGTATCCGATGCTCAAAGTTTGCAAATTGATGCCCAGACAAATTGTTCCAAGAAGCCGATTTCTTCACTGCCAAGAGGGATCAAGATACGTCGAATACTCGTCGGCACCTACCAATGGCATCACATTAGGCAGCACATTAGGTCACCGGTGGAGGCGGGGCGGCGTTGCCCCAGCCGGCCTAGGGGCGGCGAGGGAGAAGATGACCCGGCGGGGAAGGGCACGTAGGCGACGGTGGCAGATTGGAGGGCCACCTGCGGGGGCAGAGGCGGCACCACCGCGGCTGGGCTGGGGGCGGTGAGGGAGACGAGGGCTTGATGGGGGAGGGCATGAAGGCGAGGGAGACGAATCGGAGAGCTGCCGACGGGGCGGGCGCGGATCCGCCGCAGCCAGCCAGGGTCCAGGGACAACAGCGGAGAACCCTAGCCGATGGGGAATGGGGGTTCGATACATATGCTGCGTGACCCGGTTTGAACCCATGGGTTTCAACCCCGATTCAACCTGAAAATTTACAACCCATTTCAACCTAACCCAACCCGTTAATACCTAATACCCGATCCGACCCCACCCCATAAGCCAACTAAACCAGTTATACCCCATCCAAATATAACCCATTAGAAACCCAACCCTTAAACCCCATTACAACCCAGCCCATTCCCACCCCTATCCACACCTAGTTTCCTTCAAAGTTATTGAGCTCTTCATGCATAGCATTGATCCAATCCGGGTTCTTTAGAGCTTCTTCAACCTTCTTTGGCTCTAATTCTGACACAAATGCATGATGCTCACAGAAGTTTGCTATTCTAGATCGTGTCTGCACACCTGGACTCAATTCCCCAATCACTTGTTCTGCTGGGTGATCACGAGCTATTGAGTGATGAGACTTGATCAATTGTGGTGGAACTTCAACTGTTTCTCCATCTGACTCACCAACTGCCTTTGAGGTTGGTTCAAGACTTGAGTTATCTACCTGAGGTGAAGCTCCCCTGAGTCTAGCACAAGCTCAGGTGTGAATGGTGGTGCAGGCTCACTATCCTATGACACCTCCTCAGGCATCACATCTCCAACCTCCATTTCCTCCATTGCCTTGGCAAGTGGCTCATCTCCCACGTCGTCCAAATTCTCATGCTGATCTTGAGAACCATTGTATTCATCAAACTTGACATCAAAGCTCTCCTCAATCACTACAGTTCTCTCATTGAACACTCTGTAAGTTTTAGACTTTGCAGAATACTTCAAAAAAATCCAGTGTCCACCCTACTCTGAAACTTTCCCAAGTGCTCCCTCTTCTTCTTTGTACACACCTTTCAACCAAAAGACTCTGAAGTAGGAAACATTGAGTCTTCTACCCACAAGTAGCTCATAGTAGGTCTTCTTCAGAAACATGTGCAGATATAGCCTGTTAATGCAATGACAGGCTGTGTTGATTGTCTCTGCCCAGAACAGCTCAGAAGTCCTATACTCATTCAACATCGTCCTTCCATCTCAATCAGAGTCCGGTTCTTTCTTTCCACAACCCCATTTTGCTGTGGGGTGTAAACGGCAGAAAACTCATGCCCTATGCCACACTCATCACAGAAACTTGCAATGTTAGTGTTACAGAACTCGGTTCCATTGTCACTCCTCACATCTTTTATTTTGCAATCAAATTTGTTTTAGGCTTTCTTTGCAAAGGTTTTGAAAATGTTTCCAAATACAGTTTTGTCAGCAACAAAGAAAACCCAAGTGAACTTGAAGTAATCATCAACAATCACAAGACAATAAAGATTTCCTCCAATGCTCACATAAGTGGTCGGTCCAAAGTGATCCATGTGTAAAAGCTCAAGAGGACGAGTGGTGGACATAACACTCTTGACGGGATGTGGATTGCCCACTTGCTTGCCGGCCTGACGCAAAGCTTATCCTTTTCAAATTTTACATCCTGCACCCTAAGTATCAACTCATTTTTGAAAAGCTTGTTCAAATTTGACATGCCAACATATCCAAGATGCCTATGCCAAAGCCAACCAAGAGAGACTTTGGCAAGTGACAAGTCGAGAGATATGAGGCATCCGAATGAAAATTCACAAGGTACAAGTTTTGAAAACGAAATCCCTTGAAGACAAGTTTTTCTTTTATATCAAAACCCGACATGCCCAAAGGAGTGAAGTGACAATAAAAGCCCAAGTCGTAAATTTGACCTACTGAAAGCAAGTTGTAGTTGAGAGTTTCCACAAGAAGCACATTGTCAAGAGAGATCAGGAGTTATAGCAACCATGCCAGTACCTTTTACCTTGCCTTTGCCACCATCTCCGAACGTGATCTTATTTGGAAAGTTGCCCACTTCCCTAAATGAGATGAACGACGGGAGTTGCCAGTCATATGTTGAGTACACACACTGTCAATGACCCAATGGCGTCCTCCAATCCAGTAGTTCACCTGTCACAAGAATGAGATCATTTCTGTGACTCAGAAACCCAAACAATGGGTTCCCAAGGATTAGCCTTCAAACTGGTAGTAAAGCAAGCAACAAGAGATTTAGGCACCCAAATTTGTGCCTTGTACTCATTCTGAGATTTCATGCCAATGTACTTAGCAATCAATCTTCCACGCTCATTCTTTCCAATCGAGTAGCTATCAAATATCTTAACATGTACCTTAGGGAGTTTAGGATTGGGAGTGTTCCAGTTTTGCTTCCTAGGAGGGAGTAGTCTACCGTAGGAGTTGAGTCTAGGTGCACCAAAGTTGTTGTAGCCATACCGGGTTTTGCCTTGCCTAGGAGGACTATTCCATTGTCTTTGATGCCTAGGAGCATATTGCCAAGCGGTGTTGTTTTTATGTTGCCAAGTGGAATTATAGTGCTTGGGTGATCCTTTCCAAGTGTTGTGTCCATTAAAATTCCTAGGAGCCATGTTCCTAGTGTTCATATTTTTATTTCTAGTTTTTTTATATTTATTGTTGTTCTTGGGAGGAGCTTGCCCTTTGGAAGATACTTGAGGACTTTTCTGGTTCTTCCCCTTTGATTTCTTAGGGGTGAACCCAAGCCACCCTTTTGGGCCGGTTTCCTATGTTTCTCAAGTATCTTATTCAAAACAAGACTTCCCTCAAAACACTTCACAAGGCCTTTATCAAATTTCTCTAGTTTAGCCTTAAGTTCAGCATTTTCAATGGCTAGTTCTTTAGCACCCCATGGAAATTCACAACTATTAGAAGTGCACAGATTAGCATTGCTAGAAGAATCATTAGAGCTAGAAGCAATCAAAGTCATGTCAACCAAATCTTCATAGCTAGTAGACATGTTATGCTTGTTGTCCTCATAAATCATGGCACATTCAGTGGAGAAATTGACACTACTAGAAGTCATGGTAGCAGAAGATGCAACAACAGTGGGACAAGCATCAATAGGAATGGTAACATGCAATGCATTAGATGAAGCAGTTTTGACAACTAGCAATTTATGTTTTTTCCCTAAGCTCATGATATGTATGAAGTTGGATGTTTAGAGAATCATTTAAAGCCCTATTTTCATCCTCAAGCACATTAAGTCTCTTAGACATGTCTTTACTACATCCTAGTGCAAGATCATGCTCTGTTTCTAAGAACTCATGTTTGGCAGTCAAAGCATCAAGAGATTTTTGAAGCAAATCACATCTCAACACAGTTTTTTCAAGGTAATACATGTTTGCTTCAAATGAGCAGTCAAGAGTTGAATCCTCTCATCAGAATCATATTCTGAGGCAGAGTCACTCACCTCAACTTCAGCAGGTCTGACCATCAAGCACTTTGGAGTGCAGGCGGGAGTCAAAGTGGTGGAATCTTCATCATCAGAATACCATGCTCGCTCTTGTTCTTCTTGAGAGACAACCACAAAGCATTTTGGAGTGAATGCTGGGGCAGGAGGGATAGATTGTGCTATTGCCAGGCCGGCAAGTCCCTCTTCTCTTGACTCTTCATCTTCTTCACCATTGGAGTCAGTGCTAGAGTCGCTTGCACTGTCATCTGTCACCCATTCTCCAAGAGGGGATCTCAGGCCGAAAGGGGGTGAATCGGCTTTTTCAATTTTTTAATTCTGACTTTGATTGCGCTAGTGGTAAGTCAAATTAGTGACCCTGGTAATCAGTTGCGCCTATGATGCTATTTAGCAGAAGCGAATACGAGCGAAGTTCTAACTAGGCAGTTGATCAAACACAAGATATGCGTGAAAGTAAAGGTGTAGAAATGTAAAGGAATGGAGACAAGAGACAACCGTGTGTTTCCCGATGTTTGGAGAAAGCTCCTACTCACCGTTAGGCAAGCATTCACAAGTGAAAGCCAAGGTCTCTCTCGACCTTTTTGCTCGATTCACAAGTGGAAACTCTTCATCAACGAACGGTGGGCGAACTCCAAACCCGTACAAGCGGCGTGCTCTTCCCACAGGAGGAAAGACCTCACACACCACACCGGCACCACCGAAGGGTCACCGACCTTCTCACTCCTCCGAAAGGCCATAAGAAGGATTTCTTCACCGGCACCGCCAAAGGGTCACCGGCCTCGCACCACTGAAGGGCCACAAGGGCGGATTTTTCTCCAAGCAATGCACCTCCACACAAGGATGTGGCCTCCGGTTCAACCGAAAGGCTTCATTGGTGTAGTAGATTGAGTTGTTGTAGACGAAGGCTTAGCGTCGATCTCCTTCCAGAAGTAGAGTCCCAAAGAGCACAAGATCGGAGACCAATCACCTCACCACACCTCTCACAACTATGGAGACCCTAGACCAAAGGCTCCATGGGATAGGCACACACCGTGGGGATGGATGGAGAGGAGGTAGAGGCTGCACACCTTCTTCTTCTCTCTCACTCCTTCTCTCAAACACTCATGGAGACCCCTAGGAGGAGGAGCACCATAGGAGAGCTCTCTCTCAATTGGGATGGGTGGCTAGGGTTATGAAATGAGCCTCACCCCCCTCTCTTGACCAGGAAAGCCCTTATATACTCCCCACTCCAAAACCCTAAGAAATAGATCTTAGATCCAGATTCAATCCCTAGGCCGGACAACACCCCTGACAACTCCCAGACAGTCTGGACGAAGGCATGCGCTCCCTGTAAAAAATAAACTTCGAGACAGAAGGGACACAACAAGGTCCAGACAGTCTGGACAAAACAGTCCGGCGAAGGCAGGCGCTTACTGGAAAATAGAACTTGCAAGCCTAGGAGGAGATAACTTGGGCCGGACAGTCCGGATGCCAAGGCTGGACAGTCCGTCCAAATGCATCACTTCAACAGCGCTTCAGACGGCATACCTTGGGCCGGACAGTCCGGCCTCCCTAGGCCCCCTGGCCGCCTACTACCAACTGAAAGCTTCCTGAATTTATATGATTTTTTCTGTTGCTCAAATGAGCACGGGAAGACTCTAAAAAAGTGAAATACTATAGATCTATCACGGAGGCCGAACCCGAGCCACTTGGAACGGACTGTCTGGGCCCGTCGGCCGGACTGTACGGGCCCAGGTGCCCCATCTCGGCCAGCAGTCCACAAAACCCTCTATTTCTGCTGCATTGCCTGAATAAAGATATTTTAAAGATTTAGAACTATTTGGCGCCAAACTTAACCTCAACAGGCGGGAAGGTTCGTAGGCTTATGCGGGAAGTTTCGCGCCCACAAAGGATTTCGGTTTTTGGATGGCTTAGTGGCTATGAAACCCTGGACAACTGGCTCTCGGAACCCTCTCGAACCGGGACAGGTGTACCCGATCAAATCCCTCGCGAATCTCACCAACCGACAACTTGGGAGGAACCCTCTCGGCTCCACTCAGAGATGAAGACTCAGAATCATGTGCTCAATGGGACCCTGCAACCAGAGAGACGATAGACACAAGCCTGTAGGACCTAGTCTCCACGCACACAAGGAAAATAGAAGAGCTAGAAAACATGTGTCCTTAGCCTTGATGTGGTGTGCTTTAAGTCCAGTTGGCATCAATTACCAAAATAAATCAAGCCCTTGGGAGCTTGCGCGCGAGCAGGCCGCGGGCCGGAATAGGCTCTAGGCCGAGTTTGTTCACTAGCTTGGCCTAGTGCTGTGCAAGGATTTTCCAAGGATTTAGCGAATTAACTTAATCCAGAAACTGCTTTGGAGTTATTCGAAATACCTAGAGACCTACAAAAATTCCACTAAAATTTGGGTATATACTAGAGATTGAGTATAATTTTAAAAAAATATAAGATCAACTAGTTCCACTTTTATAGCCACACAAATACTTCAGGTAGGATATTTCTCCTGTTTAGAAAATTCCATTAAATGATTAAATGAAATCTTTATTATTAAAAATTGGTGTTAACCCTAGAAATTATAATAAATTGCCATAAGGTCTAGGATATACTTTGCAATTAGGGAAAGCTAAGAAAATGTCACTTCTATTCCAAATGAATCCTTAGGTGGATAATTTGACAAATGGCCATTGTCATATGTTATTCCGTACAATCCTAAGTGCAGGATTACTAAGTTAGCATATATTAACGTATTTGAGGTTACTACCTAGGTTATTAAATAATGTTATTAAGGATAGATATTACCTTATTGCATGCATGGCATATCATCCGTAGACAGTATGTATTATCCGACCTAAACTAGCATAGTGTCGGTAGATAAGACTTAGGTCACCTACATGCATCATGTTTTCCATTGCACCGCTGGATATTTATCTGGATTATATCTGTGATTAGATGTAGGTGACCCCGAGGAGAGATTCGGTGATGCCGAAGAAGAGTTTCCACCCGAGCAGGGCAAGTTAACACCTTCCCTTATAGATATTTACCCATATAAGATGGAGATTGCGACTTTCCCTAGTGCGGGCTAACATACGTATAATCATGTCCATTACCTACTTTTTTCTAAATTATGTTGTTTATTATAAAAGTGCATGCTTATTAACCAGCCTACTTGTTAATCATGTTATACTTATATATACATTTTCCTTGTAACATTTTAGCCTTTATGTCTGTTTTGATTGTCATATCCTTGATTAGCCTAATAATAGTTTGGTAACAAATTTAACTCTATCTAAGGGATGGTTCCATCACAACGCGTGGCCATCACGCAGAGTCTGGGTTTTGGATCGCTAGCGGCGTGCTGATGAGGACATCATTGACGAGGTTCAAGAAGTCCCCGACCACCGAGCCCAAGTCGAGAGGACGTCGAAGTCGTTGCCGAGTCCGGTTTGGACATCCATTACCAGTGCACCTTCAAATGGACGCCTAGATCACATACGATGTCCAAATGAGGCAAATAAGAACTCAACGGAAAGCTTACGAGATAAGCTTTCCAACGGATCTGGCCAAGCCTCCAAATTCCATCCGAGTCAACAGGAATCACGAAAACATGTTGACGGACAGAAACTTTCCGGTGCTGCGTCGCTGTATTTTTGGGCCCAAAGCCCGTGTACCCCTAGGGTTAGGGTTGAGCACGTGTGGGCACCTGTTTGGGCGCCCCTTTTCTGGCCGATGCCCTATATAAGTTCCCCGCCGTGCTTCGTTTTAGTTGGGTTTTTGTTTAGTTGATTTCGTCACGGTTGTGTGAGATATCGTCTTGTTCTTCTTGTGTCGGCCAGACCAACAAGATCAAGTTTCTGAACCCCAGTTGATCTTAATCTATATTCGTAATTGTGATTGCTTATCTTGTGTTCTTGCTCGTTCTTCGGTTGCTTGCAGGAATCGTCCTTCGTGGACAGGTCGATCGTGCCTCTGGTTCAGTCGATAACACTCGTCGTGGTGGTTTAGCGATTGCCGGGATTTCCAGTTCTTTGTGTGGTTGGAAGCCATATTATTTAGGTCTCCATGACACCTACCGAATTATCCTCTTCGTCTCTCACCAGAAGATCGGGACCCGCGTCCGCGCCCATCACGCGCACTCTGCAGAGGCACCCCTGGGACCACTCTCGGAAGGGACCGGCATTGGTCGTCACTTCTAGTGATAAAGGCCACACTTCCCCAGGAAGACGTTATGCTAGTGTGGGCTAGCAACCCTCCCAGGTCGTAATGGGAAGTCTATGGCAAGTGTGGTCCACAACGGGATTGTCAAATCCAGGAAGGATCGCGGGTGATGGAAATGAGCTGGGCAATGTATAGATAGGATTGGTCGAGGTCAATGATGAGTTTTGTTGATGAGTTGGGGTAAGTCAGTTTAGGGTTGGGTATATGGTTGATCGATTGGTGGGATGATAGCAATGGTTATGATAATTACTCTGATTTACTTAATAACAACTTGAAACACTTAGCTAGATATGGTTGTTTTAACTTATCTTAAAACTGGCTTTGCACAAAAAAATAAACCCTTCCCTCCACCAAAGCTTGTACATCACTAAGTACTTAGGGATGTGTTAACTAGCCAACGTTTTGGATGACGCTTATCTCACATACTTATATTCTTTTAGAGAATGGTGCCGATATGGACCCCCTATTAGTGTCATTAAGATGGAGACCAGGAATATGGTGGCCACGACGATGCTTAGGGTCGCTCCAGCAGCTTGAAAAGTTGCATAGCCGGGGAGATATTTTTTTGGGTTTATATTTGGGTATTGCTGCATAACTCTGATTCTATTTTGTATAAGGCATAATGATTGCCGCCTTACTATAACTGCCCACGGGGGCATGATGATTATGTAATATTCAAGAATTTGCGCTTTAATCTATGTATTCATGATTATCGGATATGTGATCTTTCGCACTAGTGTACGAATTCAGGGACTAGTGCATAGGATTTCGACTCTTAAGGTGAGTGTAAAATTGAGGGTTGACACCATGTCACTGCCTCGCTCGTCTTGACGGAAGCGCAGGTAGTTTCTCCTACCTCCTGCCTTGCTCTCGGCCGAAGGAATCGACATATCGCCGAGCCCCTCGTCGGTGCCACGGTCACCATGAGCCGCCGCCGCGACGCGCTGCCGGGCCACCTATTCCCTCCACCTCCGGCGCCGCCAAGATCACCACCGGGCTCGCCTTAGCTCATTGCGCGCCGCTCGTCCAATCGAACTCAGTTGGTTGGAAGTGTTGCCGCCGAGTCATTACCCGTCGCCGCGTCATTTCCCGCCGCCGCCGCGTCATTTCGAAGGCAGAGTCCATGCCACCGCTCTCTGTTTCCCATACGCGCGCGTCACTGGCAGCATGTCGGTCCCGCGGACCCTACCAGGCAGCAGCGTGGCGTCAATCCTCCCCACTCGCGTACGTGCGCTCGCGCTCGGCCGTGCCGCGACGTGGGTCGAGTTGTCGTAGGCTGGCCTATCAAGCCGAGAAAAATCATTTTTGGTTTATTTCCTTTTAAGTCAGCAGCGACATGTGAAAAACATTTTATAAAAATAGTAAACACAGTATCAAAATTCTGTGAAAATTCCTAAAAATACTTTGTGTGTTACCGGATCATCCAAAAATGAAAAATAGCATGTCATACTACATCATAAATAGTACAAGCTTGTTAGGGGAGCTGCCCCCCTCGCGCCACCTGGCTCGACAGCACGGCGACACGTGGGTACCGTCCCCGCGCGCGGCGCCCTCCTGAGCTTTGCACACGGGCTGCGCTCGGCAGAGTACTCGGCCGGACATATTTGCAAAAAAACCCTCAGGTTTTCCCTTAATCAACCCGCCGTCCTAATAACTGATGGGGCTACGCTCAGACGTATTTACATTAGGCCCCTAATATTTGTTATTTTACAACCGTCTCCCCTATTCTGCCCAGAGTCCCAGACCCAACATTTCGTCTCCTCTTTTGCTCAGCGCTCAACGCCTCATGCACTCCCGACTCCCGAGCGGCCTCCCCTTCACCCTGCTCTCCGCCGCATGTCCCTCCCCTTCCTCCAACTCCGCCGCGTATACGCTCCGCCACGATGGGCGCCGGGGTGGCCGGATTCGGCGATGGCGACCCCCAGATCCGGCGACGGCGGATCCTGTGCTCCGTCCCCCGCCCGCACGCTTCGTGCCCGTCGACGACCGTGTCCCCTTCCTCTCCCTCTTCGCCGGCCTCATCGACGGTAACAAGGCATCTCTCTCCCTCCTCCTTCCCTTTCCCACCCGCCCTAGCTAGGCCGCCGCCGCCTCCTCTTCGCAATCAAAACCCTAGCCTCCCTCTGTCAAGCTGGCTTCCCAGCCCAGCTCGCCGGTGCCCCACTGAAACCCTATCCCACTTCTCCCCCATCCACCGCGATGGTCGACAGGGGGCTGGATTGGTACGGTACGAAAAGGTGAACCTTCCTCTCCCCGATTACTGCTTCTCGGCTCAGGTCCCCGGTGTTTAGTTGGCCTAGGCCTTAGCTGGATTCATCCCCCAGCGCCGCGTGACACCTTCCTCCCTTCCTGGTCGATTCTTCCTTTTAATTTTATGGTCTTCCTTTCGAGAATGCAGGGTTCATGGTCTGCCTCACGGTCAATTAGCTGGTGTCGGTGCGGATGGTCATATGGGGTCATGGTTTCGTGGTGGTCTTTGAAGACCAGGCCTATGCAGGGGGCTGCAAGGTCGTTCATTCAGCGCCTACTAGCGGATACAGTGACTCGGCGACGCTGCGAGGTCTGTCCTTGAGCCTAACGACAAGAGCATTGAGTTCGGTTTCTTAGCCTTAGCTCAATTTGGTTTCAAAATAGTAGCTTTCTAATTCATATGATAAAGTGTGGCCCAAAATTTGTGGTGGTGATCTGCTTTCCAAAATTAAAAGTGTTGTTCAAGTAGAGTGCATTTTTAGCACAGGATTTAACTGTATCACACTGTTGCCTATTCTTTCTGAAATGTAATTTTAGTGAACTGCAATATACTTTTCTTGAAGGCCCTGTGCATAGCTATCTTTTTCTCTCTTTTAAAAGGGGTGTATAGCTTTCAGAAACCCAAGCCAGGATGAATAATTCCTTTATTGTAAAAAAATCATATTCCCCAAGTTCTGTGCAGTTAATGTTGAGCTCATGACACTTTCAGTGTTTGTATTTATAGATTTCCAATAGTTGTTTGACCACTGTAAATACATGTAAGCTACGCATTGCTCTTTCCAGTATCTAATTATCCTTCCCCTGCAATGCAGGCTCAACTATGCATTGCCAAATACACTTCAAGATGGGGAAGGCAGAGGCCATTTATTCTGAAGCTTATGAGTCTGTCATTGTGGACTAATGGTCAATCACCAGAAACTGACCTGTGTGTATGTAGGCTCCCTCGACATGCATGCATACTAAACAAAATACAATGAAGTAATGACGAACTTGATCAAATTAGTTTTTGTCAAATAATATGTTCACCAACTTAATCTTCTTAACTGGCCATCACCTCCTGAAGGATTTTCAACCGTCTATCTAATCAATAGCTGCACAATTTTCACAGCCTATATAACTGCAGTCTTTTATAAATTTACAGCATGTTAGTCAATTTCCGTATAAAATATGAATGCACCGCTTAATTATTCAAAGATTTAATTTTACATAGATGCCCCAAGATTGTTATTTTGTCTTAGGGAAGGTATCTTTTCTTCCTTGCTCCGATCTCTTTGACAAGCATGTCTTTACACATTTGTCTTGGCATATGCAATCTATCAGATAGACATAGCTTTTTTTTCCTTATACCATCTTTGTACACTGGCACCGAAACAGCACTGCATGAGCCTCTATGAATTTTTAATATTCTGCACCAATTTTACTTTAGAAAAAATCAATCCAATGTTTCCTTTTGTTTGGTTCTGTTGATTTATTCATGACCTCTTGACACGTACTTTCCTCTTGCATTGTTGGCCAACTGGTGGAGTAGTGCTAATTATATTGGATGTTGTGGTTGTGTTGCATTTTGTTTCATAAATGTTCATTTTTTGTTCATGATTGATGGCATGTCTTCATTTATAACTAGCAATAATCTTATTTTACTTCATATTGTCTTGGAAAGTCTTAAATGTTGAGTTTATTGCTAATTTACTGTTTCTCATTTCAGACTGCAATTATGGCTCCAAAATGGATATCCAAACTGACCGTTTGTACCGATTTCACTTTAGGAGGAGGTGTACAATGAGAGCATCATGCAGTTGTACCGGGTCAGTTTTTGCTCTCTTATTTCCCTTCTATTTTTTGAGCCAGTTGGTATTTATTTGATGCACAGGAAAAAAGATTCATTTTGATTGTAGAGGTCCTTTAAATTCTTTTGTGTGTTTCTGCTTGATAGTTGATCCTCTAAAAACAAACTTCTGTTTATATGGATTATATATGTGATTTGTCTACTTCCTTACAGGGTATTATGAATTGAATCAAGTGTGGACCTGTTATATATTAGAGTATGACGTGTTTTTTTTGTACAAGATGCCATAGTTTATTTCTGCTCTATTTATTAAAAGTTGCATCAACACATTGGCTTCATTTTCCCAGTTGATAATACAAACAGGAATAGAAACTACGCATCACCATTAATGCTTGGGTTACTATGGATTTTTCATCATTTACGTGCTAGACTACCATTATTTTTAAAATCAATAGTGTGTCATGCTGTATGATAGTCAGATTATACAAAGGATTGCTAATTGCGAAAATAGAGCAAGATTATGTGAGAGGGAAATTTTTTTTTATATTTCTCATCTTACGCAGGTGTAGCTGAAGGAACAGTTAATTTTATTTCTACTGACTTTTTGAAGCGTGTATATACTCGGGTACAAGCGCTACACAGTACTGAAATTTAGTTGACCAACCTGTACTATTACTTAGTGTTTATCTTTAAATTAAATTGAAAGCAACAGACTAATGGCTGAGCTCGACGGAGCGCCACGGGCGCGCTAACTCAACTAGTGTAGTTTATGCTTGTTGGTTTGATAAATAGCTCAGGGGTGCATCATTTCATGTGCATAAATGGGTTTCCCTGCATTTCTCTTAAATAAAATGCATCAAAAATATCTTTATGGCTGATATATGATTGTATTGTTGTGCATGTGTAGTTGCGCTCGAATAGGAGGGCCAAGGTTCCGTGGACCTGATCGACGACGTCGGCTACGCCTACCCATCGACCGACCAAGGAAAGTCCCTTTTATCATATTGATGAGCCATTGTTGTTTATTTGAAAATAATTTAAGAGATCTGAAAACGTGTGTAGTACTTTAAAATGGATTGATGACATACTTAGTAGTTTGTATCTATCATGCCGACTAGTTGAGGTAAGACTTATAAATAGGCTTAACCGTAAGGATCATAAATGTTACCTATTTAATATAATACATTGTCGGTAGGTTTAAATGCTTAAAATGATAATTTGAGACATCATCGACATTATGTGTGTAAAAAGATTTGTGATTGAGAAAGTGTTTAAGAAAGTATGGGTATAATGTTAGCGCATCAAGGGTGATGCTTAGTAGGAAATGTTTTCTTCTTTCCCCTAAAATCCTTCCGATTAGGGAAAGACTTTTGCCAGATTGGTGTGAACGCACCATTTTGAGAAATTGGGGCTAAAATTATTGTTTCTCTTCTAGTTTAAGTACTGCTCGTCCCATGAGCCTACAAACTGATCCATACAGTATGATCTCAAGTTCCATTATAGAATGGGCCTACTTGTTAGTCTTTAAAATCCTAGCGGAGACTCCCCGGCGGTCACCGTTAGTGTTTGAGTGTAGCGGCTTTGTGGTCAAACATTTTTAGTTGCGTAGTCTCTCGAGGGTAAAGCGTACCCACTCTACATTGTTTAAACTATCAAGATACCCTGCTCACGGTCATCAGCATGCGAAGAGATTTAGAAAGGGGTTTAGGGTCAAGTAAAAACTATTGAGAAAGGTTTTGATTTTGAGATAGGTGCCCTCGGCGGGTGACCTGGACTGGTTTTGGCCTACCATGGATCATTCGAGTGAAATGGACCCAAATTACCGTTTTGACAATAGTGGTGTTGAGAGTTCGCTTGCTACGACATGAGGTCGAGTGGCGACAGCATTTTGAGAACAGCCCCTAATCATGAGAACTTTGTTTTACACTTTTCAAAAGATCTTTCAAAATTAGGCAAAATAAATTGCTTTTCAGTAAAACAACCCAAGCTATCGTTTGTACTAAACTTCATCGGCATATATTCCTGACTTGCGGAGTATATTTATACTCATTCCTGTTCCTTCCTCCCCTCTTAAAAAATTTCAACAATTGAGACGTCCGCCTACGATTCGTAGTTCAAGGACGAGAACCTGACCATGCGAAGAAGTACCCCGAGGAGGTCTTTGAAGAGTATGGGTGTTCGCTACTGCAGCCCTTCGCCTGTGGAATAAATAAATTAGATGTTGTATTAAGCCCTTTGTTATGCTGCTTGTACTCTGTTTCCTGGCCTGCGTGCCGAGTGTTGTGTAACGTATTGGATTAAGTTCTCTATGTAATAATTGGTACGATGGCAATGTATCGTTCTGTTACATTGTGTGTACTAGCCATGATTCTTGGGACTTGAACGGTATACAGTTGGCATCCGTTGTCCTAAATCGGGTCTCGACAGGTCTAGGGTTGTCATGGGCCTAGGTGGATTGGTGATGATTTCGATTCTCCCAAGCTCCACGCGGCCTACATAATAGGCATGTTATGAGATCACTGCATGACACAATGTTATATAGTAAGATGTGAGTTTCCATATAGGGTATGTGAAAGGATCTAGTTTTTTTTGAGAGGGTACAAAGAAGGCGCACACAACTCTCACTCCCCTAATTCATAACCCCTAAACTAACACACACACACGCACACGCGTGCGTCTTAACACACGTTAGAAATAGTGACCATCCCAAGAGACAACAATTAGGCCTTAACTGCTTAGATGACTTCTTCTTGTCACCTCCACCACCGGCCTTGATGTTGCGGTTCTTGTTAACGTAGGTGTTCTGCGCCGGCGCGGCGTAGTCATTCTGCTCCTCTCCTCCGGACTTGGGACAGTCACGATTTGATGCCTACTTAGGTCGGCCCGATCTTCTGATGAGAACGATACGTCGATTTGGTGTAGTGACGACGCTACCAATCCACGGGATCAGCAACTGAACAATCGCAAAGTCACCACACGAGGCGATCAACCGAGCCAGGCACGATTGATCCTTTAACCTGCTAGCAATCGAGAACAAGCAGGAACAAGATGATAACTGATAATCAACTCATCAAAGGGTGAGGTTCTGTTTCTTGTCACGGGTGGTCTAGTCGACACACGCGAACACGAGGGACACACATGGGGTCAACCAAATACAACAAAACCTAAGGATAAAAGAGAAGTGGCGGCTAGGGGGAGTAGGTCGGCCAAACCAGGGTCACCCACCAAAACCCTAAGTTTCACGGGCCATAGGCCCAAAAATACGGTGATGCAGCACCCTAAGTTTCTGGCCTAAAACATTGTTTTGCATTATTCCGTCGTTATGGAGTGAATCTTGATGTGGGGCTGGATCCATTGGAAATCTTATCTACTAAGCTTTCCAACGAGTGGTCGCACACTTAAAATGGAGTTCAGGAGCCCGAGTTATGCCCGTTTGAAGTTGGCGTGCTGCTGGATGGTCGAACCGGGCTTTTTGGCATCTTGGGCTTTCACGTGGGCCTTCCTTGATTCATCGAGCCCTCGTGAGTCTTGGACTTGTTGTGCCGCTTCTTCGAAGAAGGCTTGAAATGCTAGGCTTTTGGATTAAGTCCCGTCGGCAACGAAGATGTCGTAGCATCGGTCATAGGCGACGAAGATGGTGACGAAGAGGGAGGAGGGGCAACGGTCACACTGGTCGTACCCACGATAGTGATGTGCTCATCACGCTTCATGTTATTGAGACAACCACAACTGAAGCATCACATGATGTCCCTCCACCGATCAGCCACTCGCCTGTAAGCATGTGAGAACTTCCTGGCCAATAAGGTAAGATGCTTCTCAGGAATCTTGTCCATCTGATCATTACACATCTCACAGAGGGCAGAGAAGGAGAAACCAGCAACATCAAAAGAACCACGATCAGAGGGGTCAGCTATCAAGGCGGTGAATGAGAAACTGGGCTCTTCTGGGAGATGCTCAAGTTCGTGCGTCTTCAGACAAGCATTGAGCGCTTCCAAGGTCAGCGTTGAGAGATCGGCTGCCTGTCGTATTGCAGTCACCTTCACATCCCAGACCTTAAGATCCAATGCAGAGAGAAGGTGCTTGGTGATCTCCGAATCGGTATATTTGACTTTAACCGAACAGAGATCGGCAAGAATCTTGGTGAAGCGGGAGAAGCATGAGTCAAGCGTTTCACCTAGCTTCTAGGTAAATCGATTGTACTCTCTTTTGTGTTATTCTTGTCTCACCACCTTAATCTGAGTCATCCCCTCATGGTATGCTTGGAGGGACGTCCAGATTTTGTGGGCTGATATCCGACACCCGCTCGTACTCCCCTCGGCTAAGACGTTGAATTAGAAAATTTTGAGCTTTTGCATTAAGCTCCACATCGACTTGATTCACGACCGTCACCTCCTTAGGTAACTCATATGGGTCCTTGATCTTAAGACAAACATTGTAGTCCTAGGCCATCACATATGTCTCCATCTTAGCCTACCAATAGGAAAAATCGGTTCGGGAGAACATGGGGGCTTTAGTGGAATACTTGTCCGCCATAGCTCAAATAGCAATAAGGATCGGCTTAAAAAATTGATCAATATTTATAAAGAAGCGCCAAACAAAATGATCTGATACCAGTTGAACACCCGAGCTAGGTGGATAGAGGGGTGAATAGATGCCATAAATTTTCGACGCTAACGTTTTCACCAAACCCGAACAATTTGACTATCATGTGTACCATAGCATGCATGACTAAGAGTCATGAAATATGTGGGAATTTTTCCATTCACAATCCTGGTTGTCAAGTGTCCAAATGAGAGGAATCAATTCAAAGCTTGCTTTAGGAAAGAAGATCAAGCCAAATGATCAAAGTGACTTTCAGAAACGCAAAAGCAGATTTGTTCTCACTTGGAGGAGATGGATGGTGGCTTTGTTGCTTTTCAATTTTTTGGAATTTTTGTCCCAATTACATAATTAGCCACGAGCAACTCAGCCGAAAATCTCCTGAAAACACACTGTAGAAACAATATGAAAATTCAAACAATATAAGCTGCTTTCTGAAAAGCAAAAGCAGATTATCCGGAGTTTGTTTCTACTTGGAAGAGATGGATGGTGCCTTTCTAGTGCTCTTAGATTTTTGAGACTTTTTTTTCTCTCTTTACCAATGAGTTGTGAAGCACTATGCCAAAAATCTTCTCCAAACGCCTTACACAGAAAATATGAAAAATCAAACACCACGAGCTGTTAAGAACTTTGAGCAGAAAGTTTATGGCTCGGTTTGACCTAATAGCTACCAAACAGGGAAACCAATAGACTTAAAATTTTTACCGTAGATTGGTATATGAGTCACGCATCTTTTCCAACTGGAATCATCCTAAAATGATTTTTCTATAGTTTTCTAAAAATCTTTTACGGACTACTGTGCGGATGAAAGTTTCTGGACAAATTAGCAACAAGTCAAAAACTTAATCTCTTGCCTCTCATATGGTTGCAAAGTGTGTATAAAATCATATTAGCAACCTCAAGGAATCATAGACCACCAACAACCAGCAACAAATCATCAAGATTCATCTCCAAACAAGATCTCCAAAAAGGGAAAACGAAAACAAGAAGAATTAGGAGCAAATCAATGCAATATACTAATGGAGAAGAATGATTCCATTGCATAGAAGTTGAGGGATTACAAACCACACTCCATGTGATCACAAGCACTATAGGTGCCACCCTTACACATCCAATTCACCCTCTCTATTTCTGAAATTTTTAGCTCTAAGGGGATGAAGGGAAGGGCTACCCCTTCCTCTCCTTATATAGTCCAACGGGGAGATGCCAAAACCCTAGAGCCCATCTCCACCCTTCATTTAAGGATGAGTGGTGTATAACTCACAAACTACAAGACACACTACCAAGGGAATATTCTCCACATATTCCTTCAGAAAATATCTTCCCAGCTTCCTCGGTCGCCAGCCCACGTCTAGGCCCACCGTATAGATCAACTTTGCCACCAAGTAATCGACGCCACAGCCTCCAGCTACCTCAGATCCCAAGCCATGGTTGAAGCTTCTCGAGAACACCACCTCATGTGACCGCCGGGTTATCGAACCTGATCGCCTGCATGCCTCCGAACGCACCAGCCTCCAGCTATCCCCGCTCAGCGTCAGCCACGTACAGCCGATACCTACATCACTGAGGTGAACACACACGAAACCAACACACCTTACCTCTCCTACAGAGTTAGTCCATCACAAAGTCACCAACATCATAATCCATTCGTAACATCACAAATAGCAAGCCCTAACACACCACGTGTCAGCATAACAAATTCCATCAGACCACATCCGTTCAAAACTATTACCTAGCCCAAGCTCAGCACAATGGTCGAGTTCCAATTCCACGGCAATTTTAACAAATGCACAATTAAGAATTCTTCAAAACACTTCAAATTCCATCTTGTCACATATATTCATCATTAAACCGGGGTACCCTCCACATAAGTCTCAACAAAGGCACAAAATTACCCCAACACAAAAGCACTTTGAATTGGAGCTCTGAATTAGTTAAGAACACAGATGATTATGATCACCCTCGATTGGGCTCGACAGGGCTGAGACTAACGGGGAAGACTTCGCAAAAGCTAATACCACTCGGATTGCAGGGTTGTCACCACCTACCACCTACCGCACCACCGTTGAATCAGATGTCTACCAGCACTAACTAGTTTAGACACCAAGTCAATACCTAGCAGCCCTACACACCAAGTCGTCACTTGATAAGCACTCAAGCAAGATAACACAACAAGATAATGAAAATTATCAAACACAAGTCAAATACCAACAGAGTAACTTAAGTATGAAATAACTTTGTTTTTAAATGTAAGGATAAGCTAAGTGTTACCGAACAGCAGATCGAAGCTGAACTCAAACCCGATTTTGGCTCTGAAGCATCAAGTGAAAGAGAGCCGACACACCGGCGCCTCTCCAGCACTAAGCTCTCTCTCTCTCTTTCTCTCTCTCCCCCTCTCTCTCCCTCCCTCCCTACTCTACTTTCTATTTTGGCAGCGTAACACTACTTTCTCCTTCTTTGCTTCACTTCTCCGTGCTTTGCTAATAAAAAGGAGAGCTCTATTTATAGTGCACCAGGGCAAACCGACGCTTGCCACGTTAAGGGACACTTGGAAACTTGTGGGAGAGTATCCAAGGGGCATCCAAGAGCGAGGTGGTCGGTCGACCGACCTAGTGTAGATCGGTCGGCCTAGAGTAGGTCAGCCGACCTACTCTGGTCTCTGGTTGGCCCTCCGTTTTCCAATGTCGACACATGATGTCCCTGATCTTCTCCCAATGACGGCTATTAGCGGGTAAGTCCATTTTGGGTGAGTTTAGTGCAAATAAGTGGACCCATGGATCCTTGTGCAATTGTTCACTGCCTTTAGACCAAACCGATACTTCACCATCAATGTAGATGGGGTCCTTATGTGTTTTTGGAGCCGTGGGGGAAAACTCAACCGGTTCAGAGCTGGATGTGGGTCAGCCGGCCTAGGTAAGGTCAGCATGACCAGTTTTTCTCCTGTTTGGTCCCAGTTTTCCTCAATTAATTTCTAAAGACACAAAATCATCAAAGCTTGTGTAAATTTGTTAATATGCACAAATTATGTCCATGTTACTTTATTTTAGAGGTATGTTGACGGTCGAAAGCATAAAGAAAATTGTAAATAGTGACCGTCAACGGTTACATATCAACTTTGAAGATTAATAAGATTCAGATATTATCGAATAGATGTACGAGCGCGGATACTCGAATTTGGATAAAATTATAACATATTGTTTCACCCACAACATGTTTAAAGTGGTTTATGCTTATTTGGCTAGAAAATAAGTATCACTTCTTTTAGTCTAGTATTTTCTTCTTAATCATGAAGTCGCCTGTAAAAATCTCTTAAACTAACATGAATGAAGTGTACCAGTTTCGTGAAACAGATTTAAGAGCCAGATTAACATTAAACTTACTTCAACTCATCAACTTATTCATACAGCTGGGCCACTCCGAACATGCTCCTAAAGAAATATGATGGACAAAAATGACCGGTCTGGATTGACGGCTTCAAGCTCAAATTTATTAAATGGATCCCTTTGTCCTTAGCGAAACATAGTAGTGGCGTAGCCCAATTCTTCCGTAGAAAATTGAATGCTAATACGGGTTCAGGCGCCGGATAATTTAAATGCTTTTAACACATCTAAGAGCGTCTCAAATGGTAGAGCCAATTAATAGCTATAAGAAAACTCCATGTCTAGATAACTTGTATACAACATACTCAATGGATTAGGTATAACATTGGCTCTTAATATTAATATGGGCAGATATGTAATAGGTGCAATGCACCTTATAATCCGCTTAGACTGGCTCTTGGTTAAGAGCTGGTCTCTATCATATCTCTCTCCTCTTCTTTTCTCTTCTAAATAAGCAAAAAGATAAGGTGTGCTCGTTATAGTCTGCTGAATTGTCTTCGCCGAAGATGCACTAATTTGATACAAAGGCATAATTGTCGTCCCGTGAAAACATTAGTGCCATGTGATGATCGTGGCAGTGAGACAAAATGGGTTCAATTAAGGCCTCGTTCTCTACTATATGACTTATCTAAGTTATTTCTATTTATGTAAGCTTCTCTGAAATATAAGTAATTTATTTTTTAAAATATAATTTTTGCTATCTCAAAGATATGTCTAAAATTTTTATAAAACAAGTTAAATGAAGCTTTCGAATTAGGAGATACTCCCTCCGTCCCAAAATATAGGGCGTATAAAAATTTTCATCAAGACCAAAAAATGGTATTTAAAAGAGTAAATCATCTTTAATTATCTCGTTACTTGAAGTATGCATCTTCTTCCCATGCACTTAATTAACAGCTTTAATAGCTAAAGCTACAAAAGCATGCACTTTATAGTGCGAATAGCTTAACTATGAGTTAATTGCTCATCTTTTCCAAGAAAATAATGGGAAGACGCCTTATATTATGGGACAACTTAAAAAAACATATGCGCCCTATATATTGGGACTGAGGGAGTAACGAAGATAAGGAACCAACAGAACCGGCACAAGCAAAAGCGAAATGTTTGCTACTGCGGTAAAAATATCACAATTCTTTTTACGCGTAGTGCGATAGTGGCGTATTATATTTTATTAAGGCTATGTTCTTTCTTAACTTAACATCTTAACGACTTATCTACGTTTTAAAAAGACATATGTTTTGAGTTTTTTAATTCTATTTTTCGTTATTTTGAAAGGTGGGTACTATTGCATTAAAAAGCAAATCAAACGAAATAAATCCGAATATCGAGACTAACTAAAAAAGTTCTTAAAGTTTAGTCATTTCAGTCGTACGGATGTTTATTCGTTTAGATCAGCTTTAAAAAAAACATGACGAAGTCTATTTTTTATGGGGTAAAAAGCATACATGCCACTGTAGAGTCTTTTTTGAACAAAAATGCCATCCTAGAGTTCTTTATATGCTAGATGGCATTATAAACAACAGAAATATGCACAGATGCCATTACTCGAGCCAGGAAAGAATTTTGGACGAAATACGTGAAGAAATACGGTAAAAAATACGGTCTGACATGTGGGTCCCACATGTCAGCCTCTATTTTCTTCTTCCTCCTCTGTCTCTTTCCCCTCTCTCTCTCTCTCTCCCTCTCTCTCCTCGATCTGCACAAGCGGCGTCGGTGGCGTGGGGCGTCGGCATGGGGTGGCAGTGGCGGCGGTGGCGTGCGGCGGCGGCGGCGGCGTGGGGCGGCCTCCCCTACCTTGATCCGGCACCGATGCGGCCTCCCCCGTCTCGATCCGACGCCGATGCGGCCTCCCTTCGGCTCGATCTAACACCGGCGCGGCCTCCCCCATCTCGATTCGACGCCGATGCGGCCTCCCTTCGGCTCGATCTGACGCCGGCGCGGCCTCTCCCGCCTCGATCTCTCCTCTCCCATCTTCCTTCTTCCCCCGCGCGTCGCCAGACTCCAGGAGGGAGACTAGCACCGGCACGGCGCCCGTGTGTCCGATGGCCACCGTTGCTGTGTTGTTGCTCTGCGCCAAGCGGTGGATCGCCGCGGCCACCGCGTGTGGCGGTGGTAGGCCGTCGTCGCTGAGCGCGCCGTCAGAGCAGGCGGAGTCGCCACCGGCGCTGCGCCGGCAAGTAGAGAGAGAGGGGGCGAGGGCATATTGAGAGAGAGGGGACAGGAGAGAGAGAGGAGGAGGAAGAAGAGGATAGTATTACATGTGGGTCCCACTTGTCAGGCCATATTTTGTAACGTATTTTCTTGTGTATTTCATCTAAAACTCTTTCTCAGCGTTGATAATGGCATATATGTACGAATCTTCGCTTTATAATGTCGTGTAGGATATTACAGACTACGCGATGGCATTTTTGTCCAAAGAAAACTCTACAATGGGATGTATGCTTTTTACCCTTTTTTATGTGGCGCGAAAGTGTGGAAAGTCGTGCGAGTGGGTGGCACACTTCTTTTTCTGGCCCCAAAATGACCAAACGACCCCTTCCCCCACGAGGCCTACCTCCCACCTCCACGATGATTCCTTCCTTCGTGCGCCGCAGTGTGCTGACCACGCGCACAGGCACACCAGACGCAACACAACAAGTCGAGCCGAAGACTTCTCTAATCTCTCCCACGTCGTGCCGCGAGAAGAAAGAAAAAACAAAAGCTTTCTCAAGATCTCCGCGTGAGGGAGCGAGATCTGGGAGGGGAGGCCGGGAGGGAGCGCCTCGGAGATGCACGACTTCTGCTTCACCATCCCCTACGGCTTCGCCGTCCTCGCCGGCGGCGTCCTGGGTTACCTCCGCCGCGGCAGCACGGCATCCCTGGCCGGCGGCGCCGGCGCCGGCGGGCTGCTCCTCCTGGCAGGGTTCGTCAGCCTCAAGGCATTCGAGAAGCGCCGCAACTCCTACTTCGCCTTCGCTCTCGAGACCCGTATGCTTCTCCACCCACAAACTGCGCGTTTCGCGTCATTACCATGTCGTTTCTCTTGTGTCTCTGTACCTCCTGTGATCGTGCCATGCCATCCGAGACGGAAGAATCTCTGAGCTTAATCTGGTGCTGGATTGCTGGCTAAATTAGTCCCAGGTGGGCGTCGCATTGCGGCAGCTATCGATTTCTGGCCGTGAAATGGTTGTTCCTAACTGTTTGATTTGATTATGGCTAGGATTCCGTAGTTCTTGTACTTATTCGTACGAATGAGGCTGCATTTGAACAGCCTGATTTTGTCAAAGGTACGCAGTGTGTTAATACCAGCCAGAGAATCAATTACATTCCGATCATCCGATGCCAGTGTAAATCGGGACATACGGATGTCCTACGTTCTTCTTAACGAGGTGCTAGATTCATACATATAGTGGTCTCAGGAAGGAATTCGTGCAAGGGCAGCAATGTTCTTTCAATGTGGCAATGCTAAGCTTGCAACGTAGACGCAAACATAAGAGGCTTTTGATGCGCATCGATTACCCCTATTTTTGCAACTGAAGCTGTAGAGTCCCCAAATGACTCCTGTGAGGAGCGTTTTAACATGTGCCATTTTTCCTTTCTTTGTGTTCGGGAGTGGGTACTTCTTTACTTTAAATTGATCATTGTAATTTGTTATTTTTATGTCTGCAGTTAATTTTTTTATCAAAAAATGATTGTTGTTAATTGTGCAAGGGTAATAGTTACTTGTGAATAAATTTTATTCAACATGCTTCTATCATAGCAATGGAATGGAGGGTTCTGAATGGCCCCTTGTGATTGAGTTGCAAATCTGCACAATGCTCTACATCTATGTATGAACTTGGCTACCACAGTGCTTTATTTTGTCCAAGTTTGTCTGATTACTCGTATATCCATAGCTGTTCACTTCAAAAGAGGAATATATGTAGTGATAATTTGCAATACATTATCTCATGTCTAGTCTAGTTTATTTGGCATTGATTCCCTGGAAATTTTACAGGCAAGTATCATTTGAACTCAACCTCTGGCTCATTAGGTTTGCTCTTGTTTTGTGTTAATTTCATTTATGTATCTTTTCTCAAAGGAAAAGCACTGCATCTAGATAGGACCACCTATTTATCTTGTCGTATATTCAATCTATAATTTTGTCAACAAGTTACTAAGTGGGTGTTTTGGTTTGAGTAGCTGAATGCTAGCTCCAATCTATTTATCTTGTTTGGTTCGAGGAATTTGATGGGTTGGTCCATCTCCACCTTATTATTTGTAATGTTTTATTTTTACGGGGAAAACGCCAAAATGAGGACAGCTGGGTGGCAACAGCTGAAAATGGGAGAGGAAAAGTTATAGACATAGCTTGGAATGAACTTATGTCTTTCTTCCTGCTGTAGCAAACTAGGGATAGCTGTTGTTTTATATGCAGTCTCTAACAAAATTAACTCACCATATTCTTAATTTTCTAATAACTAGACAAGATAGCTTAGCCCATCAGCCTAAATCCTGAAGAAACTACTTAACCAAGCACACATTTGCTGTTGCCATGTGCCATACTCTTGCTATCTGCGCTACTGTGGCCTTGCACCTGGATTGGTTCAGCACTCTAATGGGCTGCTCATCTACTACTATGGTGCTGCCGACCACAAGCCACCCCATGCACATGATATCATTACACATAAAATGAGGGATAATATCATGGCACCAAATTTCATTGGACGATCCAACACATCCTTGGATGAGGTGCCACGTGGCTGATATTACTGTTCGGGTCATGGTTCATTTGCACAAACATTGGCAATACTATATAAATTCAGAAGTTGGATTAGATTAGATCAGTTATGAAATTAGTTACTTTAGATTAACCCAAGTATAAAAATACAAATTGATGTGCTACTGGTAAGTCCCCCTCGTCAACACTCTCAGATAGACCGTGACACAATATGCAGCACATAACATAAAACAAACACACCATGGTATATCAATAGAGGCATGGAGACTCATTAACAAGGCAAAGGTATTAAACTTTATGCAGTTTAGTGTTGATATTTTTTGTGTGTTCTGTTTGAGGGATCAGCTCATCTATGGATGGGCTGGTTCATCATGGGATGATCTCCCAAATTTTGTGGGATGATCCTGTGCCCATGTTTTACTAGACTTGCTTATGAGGGATGAGGTGGCGATAGGCTAATTCCATCCCTCAAACCAAATAAGTGAAATAGGCTCCTTGGACCAAGCACCCTGCTTATTTAACTTAGCATCTTTTGCTTGCAATTGGAATTCGCTAGATCAATGAACTTAAAATGCCAACTGTAGCATTAATTTCTTTTGTTCGAATGCTTTTATATGGTCAGATCTCCTTTTCACAGAACTTTAACTGCAGCTTAGAGTAGGAACTGACAGAGGACACTAATGTTGTGCTCTTAGACTTAGGACTATGAAATGTTTCTCTAAGGAAGCTTCTGCAACAAATCGATCCACTTTTACCTGAATTTTGTGTTGTTGCTGTGTTGTTTCTATACTAAACGTGTGCAACTCTTCTTCTGGTGTGAAACAGCATGTGCATTGGCCTTAACCTATGTTATGGGGCAAAGATACCTTGATACATCGAAGATAATGCCAGCTGCTGTCGTTGCTGGTCTCAGGTACTTGATATCTCTTTTGTTTTTCGACTATGCATACGACTGGCCTATACTGCATTGTGCAATCACTGCATCCCTCTGAACAGTTTTCGATATTTCGTTCGTGTGCCCCCCTTCCAAAATTTTTTGCCCCATTGTCTGAGCTAATTTGTACCTTCATTGCAGCGCCATAATGTCTGCATTCTATCTATTCAAAATTGCAACAGGTGGCAACCATATCCCACCAAAGAAAGAATAAACAGTCCCTGCTTGTAAAATATATTGTTAAACTTGAAGACTACGAGATATCGCGTTGTGTAGCCCAGTTGTAACTTCAATGATGATTTTTTGTATCTTTGTTTGTAATTCTATTAGAATCAGAATGTACTATGAACTTCTAAAGGCTAAAGCATCCTAAAAATAAATATTTAGTACGTGATTAAAATGCAAGGAATATGTTATCTCCTGGCACAGCCATGTACTACTGGGAGAGCGTATGAAATATAAATGACCCCAGCGCATTTTGATTAGGCGATGCATCCTGTGCAACCGAGGAGGGCTGTGCACCCATGCGCTCCACAAGGCCACAAAGGTCAGCCGTTCGCTCGGTGCCGCTTGATCCAGGCGATTCATTTCTGCAATTTACATGCCCGCCGGCCTTCCCACTTGGGCTGGAATTTTGCTGAAACACCCATGCCCCGATGCCCGTTTGTTTCCTGTTTGGCGAGAGAAATCTGTGTCGCGATCACGATCGAGCTGCTGAGGGATTCCTGCGCTGTGCGTCCCGTCGTTGCACCGTCCAGCCGCCATGGAATCCCTCCACTGATGCCCAAGTCAAGCCCCATCTAGTGCTGGGAGAATGGGCGGGGCCGGTCAGGCTGTCATGGGCATGGTTTGAAAAATAATGTTCGAAGCTCAACCCGACATGAATTCTGATGAGCCGTGTTGGCCCAGCCTGACAGTCATGCTTGGGCCGTGCCTCAAATCTAGGCACGCCATAAAGTTTTCTTATTAGATCACTTGTATGAGTACTAGATTGTTTGATTCGATCTCGGATCTCGGAACCTGTAGTACACTAGTACCCTCTTAGTTTTTCACTCGGTTCAATAGAGACATAGAGTGCAATGGTCAAAAACCAACATACAGGCTACTCGAGGCACACCGGGCATGTTAGCAATCAACACAGGCAACAACAATGCATAGCAGCAATCTCTATTGAAATGAATGAAGACTCAGATACCGGATATGTTCTCGATGATGGCTCCCAAGATCAGCTACCATCATACACATATGCTCACATGGATCGATAGCACAACACATACATCAATGGACCTAACTTTATATTACAAAAGGGTATGGATTGATATCCATACAATAAGTTTATCATATTTAAATCTTTACGCAATGGAATAACAAGTTTGTCTATCAAAAACAGCGGAAGATCATCACATAGAAAGCAAAAGACAAGAGTGATATGTCTCCCAACCCAAGGGCAACCAACTGGAAGCTAAAACGCAGCATCGTGCTCGCTAGCACCGTCATTCCCCGCTTGATAGTAATACTCAAGCATGGGATCACTCTCACCTGAAATAATAGCAACTTATTTGAGTATAGATGGTACTCAGCACTAGGAATTAACATATGTCCTCACTCATAAATATTTAGTAACAATGAATGGCTAGCAAGACATCTTCGGCTTGCAAGACATAAACATAATAGATTGTAAATGACATTTGAAAAACATGTTAAAAACCCCATTGAACAACAGTAGTACTATCAAATGCATCATCATAATTTTCATCAAGATCAATCAATGGGACTCCATCCGTTCTTGGTCTCCCTCAGACTATAACTAATATCCTCATTGGGTCTCCCTCAGTCATTGGTCTCCCTTCAACCATAACCACAAGCAACCCAATGCTCGAAACATACCCCGGTCATAACCCAACCCCAAACCCAAGTGTTCACAGAAGTGTCTCTACTTACATGCATTCGTCCTTAACCCGGGATGTGGCTGTTCGAACAGTTCATAACTCTGCAGAGGTGTATGGATTTACCCACATGACACAACAAGCCATGCCGAAGCCTCTTAGATATAAATGTCGGACTATTGTATCATCCAGTAACTGTAACCCAATTTTCCACATGTCGCGTTGTGGTTCCAAGTAATTAACCATTGCTGCAGACGCTACTCATGGCCTTCCATCTAGCCATCCATGAGCCCCCACGGAAGCTACCCGTGGCAAAGAAGAGGTGTAAGGATTTACCCACATGACACAACAAGCCATGCCGAAGCCTCTTAGATATAAATGTTGGACTATTGTATCATCCAGTAACTGTAACCCAATTTTCCACATGTCGCGTTGTGGTTCCAAGTAATTAACCATTGCTGCAGACGCTACTCATGGCCTTCCATCTAGCCATCCATGAGCCCCCACGGAAGCTACCCGTGGCAAAGAAGAGGCCCCCAGGTAGTCCCCCACACAAAACACCGACAAATAAAACAACAATTTACCCGTTGGTCACCAATGATACAAGAACACACATAAAATTGGCTAAGTGTCCCCATAAACACGTGCGGTCGTACATACGGTAACTCGAAGGGATGACACCATGTTCTACCCTTAATTACCCAAATGGGGCCACATGTCTTGGATCTTTCCTCCAATCATCACCTATCACCCGTTCAGGTCCAGCTCCAAACCAACACAAACAAACATCAATAGGAACCATAAATCAATCCGTCTGAACAATGAATACATTATAATCACCTATCTCAGTGTGCTTTGTGGACTCTAGACAAGATTAAGCATACGTGACACCATAATCATTAGTACTCACTCAGGCTTCCAAGGAATAGGGATATCAAACCTATTAATGTACTAACTACTATCGGGACATAACTATTTCTTTCAAAAAAAATAACATAGTTGAAACTAGCATACACCAGTGATATAACATAATTAAAACCATGCAATGTAAATAGAGTATCAATATGATTGAGTCAATTGAGGGAAGTAATAAGTGCCTTGTTGCTGGTTGGAGGTGGAAAGAGCTTTAGGGTCAAGCTCAGGCTCCATCGGTATGTCGTTTCATATTGTTCGATAGCAAGAACATTAAAGAAAATCCAAACAAAACATCAAACAACATAAGCATAGGCAGTGGCGGATGCAATACCCAGGCAGTCTAGGCGGGCGCCTGGGCTGCTACTCCACCGAACAGCCCAGTAGCAAAGTCCAGTTTGTTATTTTCTTTTGCCAAGAACGTGCACCCCAAGCAGATCGACCGTTCGGCGCCTCGGCCGCTCTGCATTCCCCGCTCCCGGCTACGTGCGCTCCCTGCTCCCGGCCATGGTGACGCGCTGACGCCCCCGTACAGCCATCCTCCTCGCCTCCTCGGACCTCAGCCCTCACCCGCTCTTCTTCTCTCTAACTTCTAGGTAACCCTCGTCCCCTTCTGACCTCCCGTCGTAGCGGCCGGTAGATAAGACGTTCTTATTGCTGGCCCTAGCAGGAAGCACTAAATAATCGGTTGTTTGTCGAATCTAAAAACCCAAATTTAGTCTATACTGACTTACTGGCTTTGTCCCCCACTCACAGGCCACGGTTAAACCCTTCTGCTCCAAAATTTTGAAAGCAAATCCAATTACTTATATACATTACTAACTCGCTTTATTTTTCTCTTTATTATTGTTTTTTGATGTTTTATTTTATATGCTACTCTTTATTGCAAAAAGGTGATCCAGTTTTATTTGAAATTTCTTTGATTATGTCTCTTTAATTGTGACCACTACAAGTACATCTTGCAAGAAAAGGGAAGCATTGGTAGAACGCCATCATAAAAAACTTTTATTGCTACTTGATAGTGGTGAGATAAATACGGGAAGGGGACAACATCAAGAAACCCCCGGTGATACTAGATGGGGTTCACATCAAAAAATATTGCGACGTATAGAGCAGATGTGGGACTCTATCATAGAAGTGATTGGGATTGTTGAAAGGGATGGACACACATCATCTGCAACTGAGTGGTTGATTGAAAATATGGAGGATTTTAAATTTGCCTTCATTTTAAAGCTTATGGCCACCTTGTTTTCTATCACAAATGATCTTTCACAAGTCTTGCAGCGGAAGGATATAAATATTATCCATGCGACACCCTCGTCGGAGCCGGAGGTGGCCGGACGCGGCGGCGCGACGGTGGCGGCGGAGCCGAAGACTCGCCGGAGGCGGACGCGCCCGCTAAGGACCTACGAGCCACGGGAATGAAAGCGGAGCTTATAGAGGTGACGTGGATGCATATAGGGCTCAAGGACAGACACGCGGATGGACGGAGGTAGCTGGTGACGGAGAGCTCGTTAGGGCATTATCCTGTAGCTCAGGATGGAAGGGATTGAGCTGGGGCTCACGGAGTCGATGGGATTTCTTCGGCGCCGGCGAGGACGGATTTTGGGGAAAAGCGGAAAGGCGAGGCCGGCGGGGCGGAGCAGGGTTTTATAGGCTCGGGGCGATGCCTCTGGCCCATAGGCGCGCCCGGCGAAGAAGGGCAAGCGGCGCGGCGACGGGATAGTTTCGGCGCAGCGCGGCAAGACGTGACCGACGCGGCACGGCCCGAGCGCGGAGGCCAGCAGCGGGGTGATGATAGCGCGGGCGGCGTGGCAGGGAGGACGCGATGCGCGAGCGGCGGTTTCAGAACTATGCGCCTGCTCTGAAACCACCGCTCAGAGCAGTGTAAACTATTGACGATCGGGAACAAATTTTTCAGGTCGAGCTTACTTTTAATTGAGGGATCGCCCCATTTCTATAATGGTCATGACTTTCAAGATGTCAAAAAGATATTGACATAAGATGCAAAAAAAGAAGAAAAGAGATATTTTTATCCTGGTTCAGGGGCCTTCCCGGTAATTAAGAGATAATAGCCCAAAGTCCGGTGCTTTGCTATTTAACTGATCACGGTAGAAGAGATCACGAGAGAAAAACTAAAATAAGATTCCTATAGACGGGATACAGAGCACATCGAGTAATGCGTATGTGTGTGGATGTCTTCTGTGGCATCCTGACCAACACGTAGAAGGGGGTTTTTAAACTAGATTTAGGGATAAAAATCTGAAAAGATAAACATACATGGCAACTAATCCTTCGAATAACGCAACACACCGGTATAAACCTGAAACCCTAACGCACTCCATCGTCATAGGCTAGGCGCAAGGTCGGAAGACTTAGATGCCAAGCCTTCTAGAGTCCTGATCAACACACCACCGGACAACGCCTAGCCCGACGCATCGCTAATATCTCCCATAATTGCCCACTTCTACACAACAGGTAGGGAGGTACTCGAGGCACACTAAGCGATGATCGATTCACTATCCAAGAAAGGCAAAACTTAGTGCCTAGAGTATTGCCTGTCTAGAGTTTTCCTCTTGAGTCTCTGTAAACTCAAAAAGGGAGTTGACTTAAGCAGCACATGCTGTTGTGACCCATGTAGAGGTACCCCGGTTTGATAAAGAATATATGTTACAAGATTAAATTTGAAGTGTTTTGAAAACTTTTTAATAGTGCATTTGTGGAAATTACCGTGGAATTGGAACCGGACCGTTGTGCTGAGCTTGGGCTAGGAAATAGTTTTGAACGAACGTGGTCCGGTGGAATTTGTTAAGCTGACACGTGGTGTGTTAAGGCTAGCTAATTGTCCTATCACGAACGAATGGATTATGATATTGGTAATTTTGTGATGGACTAACCTTGCAGGAGAGGTAAGATGTGTTGGTTTCATGTGTGATCACCTCCGTGATGCAGGTATCGACCGGTACATGGCTGATGCTTCGCGGGTACAGCTGGAGGCTTGTGCGTTCGGAGGCGTGCAGGCGACCGGATTCGATAACTTGGCGGACACATGAGGTGGTGTACCCGAGAAGCTTCGCCATGGCAAGGAATCTGAGCCAGCTTGAGGCTGCGGCGTCGGTAACCTGGTGGCGAAGCTGGTTGTACCGATGGGCCTAGGCGTGGGCTGGCGACCGAGGAAACTGTAAAGATATTTCCCAAGTGAATATGTGAAGAATATTCCCTCTCGGGAGTGTGTCTTGTAATGTGTGAGTTGTACATCACTCATACTCAAATGAAGGGTGGAGATGCGCTCTAGGGTTTAGGGCATCTCACCCTTGAGCTATAAATAGAGGGGGAGGGGAGCACATCCTCCTCATCCCCTTAGAGCTGAAAATTTCAGAAATAAAGATGGTGACCTGGATGGCAGAAGGGCACAAGACTGATCACGGACCATCCGACCTGTACCCCGGACTGTCCGGTTTGAAGATTATCCCACGGATGAAAACCCGGATGGTTCGGCCAAGAGCAGAAGGAAACAAGACACAGCCCGGACGGTCCGACCTGGTCCACGGACGGTCCAAGAAGAAGATCCTCTTCCTTGACAACAACCCCGGACTAACCGACCTGTGATCAGAAGGACGCAAGACTGACCCCAGACGGTCTGGGACCTCCACGGACCGTCCGGCCTACAATGAGAACAACTCCTTTTCTCTAATTTTCACTCCAAGACACTTTCGACCCTTCTCCTAAATTCTAACCAAAGATCAACTGAGATTTTCGTTGTGCTTCATAGGATCAAAAAGCCAAATCAGAGATTTCACAAACTCACACAAAGAAATCAGAAGAACTATTAAACGAATGACCTTAATCTTGTGAATCAATCACCAAAACCACATAATAGTCTTACAATCTCCTCCTTTTTGGTGATTGATGCCAGCCCCCTGTAGCTTCATCTCAAAGAAAACACAATTCTCACAATACAAGAGCACATGGTTACAATAACAAGTTAAACAAGATAACACATGCAACCGCCATGTTCAACCACTAACAATTTAAGCAAACAAGTTCGACCACTTTCAACCATTAACAAAGTTCAACGATAAACTACTAACAAAGTTCAACCATAAGACTTCTTCTCCCCCTTTGGCATCGAACGCCAAAAAGATCCTAATCTTGTGGTCGCCAGAGATGACCCACTAGCCTGATGCTGAGAGTGAGACAGTGCCTGTGGTGCTGCCATCCCACCAGCTATCTCATCTCCTTCAATGCTCCAACATCTGGATCACCTGCTAGGCGTGAAGCTCCCTGCTTGTCCCTCCCGTGTTATTGCAAACTTGAACTCAGTCATTGTGATGTTGAAGACAGATTCGTCCACAATCCTTTTCTGAAACAGATAGTAACAAAGAACATGGCCCAAAGGAAGCTTCTTCTTTTTATCTCTCATTATACCCTCTTCCATCTCAGCAATCAGAAAATCAGTCAGATCAAAAGAAGTCCCTGATAGGATGTAGTAGTCCACTGAAGAATGGGCAGGAATCTGTCCTTATATCCACCCCTAGGCACAAAAGTCTTCCTAAGGATGTTCAGAAGCAAAGCTGGAGTGTTCTTTAGATACTTAGTCTCTAGAGGGTTGAAGCTATCATCATTTACATTTTTGATGAAATGCTTGATCATGTTAAAATCAGGAGAAACCCCCTCTTGAGACCATCTAACAGGAAATGCCATGTTGTCGATCTTAACCCCTGAGTAGGGAATCCCAAAAGCCTGACCAAACTCCTGAGTGTTGAAAGAAAATATGGTTCCCCACAGCTGAACACTACTCTCAGTTTATCCTAGGAGATCCATTCTTGTAGTTCAACAGGGTGCACAGTCCATTGCCGAAGCAGGCCCTGGTGAAGGGAGATCTCTCCATTGGGTGCGCCACTTTTGACATTGAAAAAAGTCCTGTTCATCTACCTGGAGATTTTGCTCAAGGACTTCATCTTTGAACGGACGAGGTACTGTTCTACCTCTGGCGGCTGGAGGGAAGCCAGCTGACATACTTGGACAAAGCACCAAAGATATCCAAGTCAGCCATTGGGCCACAATCTTGTAGATATCCGAAGTTGCCCGATAAAAGTAGCGCCTCATTCTAATGTGGGAGAGGACTACTCAACTCAAGGAAGAGATCCAGCTTAAAAAGGAGCTGAAGGAGTTGGATGCTCAACTAAGCCGAAGCCCACCTGCCACATCGGGCACCTCTGCCTGATAAGTGGAGTTGGCCTCCAAGAGAAGGAAGGTCAAGAAAGACATACCAGCACTGCCTACCAAAAGACAGAAGCAATCAGGGTGCAAACCGGTGCTATTCTCACCCCAACCGTGCAAGGCCCCATCAAGGAGGAGCCCGAGTTGACAAATTCTAAAGGACAGTAATCCCGCCCACACCCCCTGATAACCTCCCAAGGTGTCGGGGACATGGCCACAGTAACAATCGTGGTCGGGCAAGGAGGGGACACTAGCGAGGAAAGCATGGCGGACATGGTGAAATATCAGATCCTCGCCCTTCCTTCTTTTCTAAAGTTAGTTTGTGGAGAGATGAACAAGAATATGAACAACTAGACAATGTTAGAACGGACACAAACTCAAATTAGCAAACCGAAATCATATTGAAAAGTCACAAAGGGGCTTGGACAGCGAGTAAAACATTTTGTGGGGAGAATTTTATAGACTCTGGGAAGAACATAAACAAACAAGATATAAGAACTCACCGGTCAATCATCACTCTGATACAAAATGATGTGCTCATGGGTTCCTGATCTTCCGATGAGGGGATAGCTTTGATTTAGACGGATGATGACTTTAACGATCCGACTCCGAACCACACAATGATAAGCGCCCGCAATCGCTAAACCACACTCCTGATTGTTATCAACCGTGCTATGACACTGGTGACCTGACCAATGAGCAGACACATAGAAAAATCTGTTGGTGAAAATACATTATTAATGGTAGACTATCCGTCGGTATTTATGTAGATAATCACAGAAAACATTCTGCCGGAGTAAATTTGTATTAACGCTGGATAGTCTGCCGGCTAATAATTTGGTAGAAAGACTGCCGTCCAAAGACCCTTATAGGCTGTTTGGTTGCCTTCTCAGGTGAGCCTGGCTCGTATCAGCTCAGCCAGGCTGGCGGGATGCGGGCTATGTAGATGCAGGAGATGGTGTTTGGTTGTTTGCACAAGCTGAGACAGGCTGAGAGGAGAAAATGATTGGTTGACTTCATTAGAGTGCATGTGATCTCCAAGATCAAGAGAGATGTTGTTTGGTTGTCTTGTCTAATATTTTGCGTCGGCTGCGAGTAGACCATATATTTTTTTGAAACGATAGGTGTATGGCACAAAAAAAACTGCTGCCATGTTACAAAAAATTATAGGTGTATTATTCAAAAATCGTATTGAATACCAATCTGGGCGCGGTTATGTGCAATTGATGCAAAAATCGATAACATATAATTATCAAACATGCCTGCGAACTAAGTCCATCCGTCGCTTGCCTCCTTGCTTCTAACAATAACCACGTGCAAACAATTATCAAATATTATCAAAGACTCAGCCAACCAACCAAATATAATTGTTGCTTGCCTCCTAGAGAGAATGTCATTGCTTATAACAATAGTCCTATTGGCTGAAAATTCAAACCATAACAAAACAGGAAAACAAAAAATTCGTTCCTCCAAACCATGGCTTGGTCTTATGCTTGAGTTGAAAATAGGAAAATTCCTTCATCCCGTACTTGATGACTGCAATGCTTAATGAGCCCAAAATTCACCATGCTACATGGAAAAAAAGCAAAGTTAATACATAAGCATACGTAAGTTGAAAACTAAATAGAGAAATTAAACATATAGAAGAGAATTTACCTTACTAAATGTTATTCTTTGCGCAAAATGAGTTTAGCCACATAATGCGATGGTTTTCATTCATAGTCACAAATGCAGCACCTTGCGCCTTATTGTCAACCAAATAAGCAAAAGAAGAAAACAAAGCATTTTCCGAGTAGCCAGTCATGTTCATCACAGCTCCATACAAACCAGGATGCACCTCATGCACAGCTGTCTCTCGAATGGCAGCCGCAACATTATTGACTGCCTCAGTCATACCAGACAGCATAACAGTTTCCTCATCGGATATAAGCGATCTCTTCCTTTTCTTGTTCCCCTTTGAATCACTAGCTGCATCTTTAGCTTGTTTTTTTGTCATGTTCGATACCTCATCGTTTGCAGGTGTCCCAGCTTCATCCGGCTCATCCTTGATAGAATTGTCCATGAACTCAGAAGGGTCACCAAGTGGCTCATTAGATCCCATAGAATACTTGCCAATAGCTATCCCACTCCCAAATATATTCATCATTACCTCATAGTTCTCGATGGGCTTGTTTAGGAACTCAGCATCCTTAGGATGTGCCTACAAATACAAGAAATAAACAAGGGCATTTGGTAGAATTATTAAAGTTTATCTCTACGAAAGCTTAAACATTACATTTTTATGTCATACCTTAATATGTCCCATGTAATGCTCCTCTTCCAATACTATCATGTGGTTATCCTCATCCTAATTTGCTCCACTCAAGTCCCTAAGCTTGCTAACCTTGATCCACCTTTGGCGCCACTTACGAAGATGATTATACACTTGGGTACCACTGACATCATTGCCACTGAACTCTTTAAGTTCCTTTGCCACTTTGTTGTAGTGAACTTCCTTGAATCCTTTATCACTTCTCACTCCAGATTTTACAAGGTCGCTCATACGTCGGAGGACAAATGAAGACATGACATTCGTCCACCTCATTTGAACCCTTGCCGCCTTTCCATTCTCTTCAATACCACCTCCAAGATCAATGATTTCCGGATTCATGGTCTGAAAGAAGTCAGAAACCTATAACAAATCAGTATAACATGTTTGGACAAAATACACCAAGTTTTCACATCATATAACAAATCAGTATATCACATGATTGGATAGCATTATAATAGGTTTATTATTCAAAATGTAGCTATTACATAAGGAGCTATTACAAAACTTCTTCACACATGAGAATTGCCTCTATTAGCCCACATGGCGTTAGCCCACTCGTCCCTCTTGGCTGCCCAAGCTAAGTTATCCTCAGGAGAGTTAACATTCATGGCATTAGCCATTTGGACAGTCCTAACATCGCTGTTGGGTACCCAATCATCCTCTCCTGGAACCATCTCATCATGCCCATGTAGAAGAATCCAATTATGTAAAATGCAGCAAGCCAAAACTAACTTCACTTGGGTCTTGAATGGGTGAAAAGGCTTGTTGTCTATGATGCAACGTAATAACTTCGTATAGCATACATTATACGAAGTTATACGAATGTTGCTGGCTGTCCTTCGGAACATTCGAATATATTCGAATTGCGAGGATTAGATTTACCTAAACAAATTTTTGCTGACGTTCATGAAGATCGTACATGCTTCGTTGTGCAACGCGCGCAGGCCCTGTCTCGCCGCGAGCACGCACCGCATGTGGAAGGCCCACGCCGGCCGTCACCTCGACGTGCGCGGGCCGCCGGCTCGCCGTGCGCCCGTGCGCATGCCCCGACAGTCCGACACTAGCCGTGGTTAGTGGATCCAGAGG
>SPJY01015487.1:1920828-1938633 GCA_005191435.1 Raddia distichophylla | reverse complement strand
TATTTTAGTTCACGTTAATAGGTTTAATTGCTATGTATGGATACGTTAATTGCCATTCATGTATTACGTACTAAAAAATTATACATTAAAAACATTTCAACGTATATACCTATAACTTTTATTTGGAAACATGAATCCGTGGGTATGTTGTAAAAAGGAAGTGTCCGAGAGTACATACTCGTATTTTAGTTCACGTTAATAGGTTTAATTGCTATGTATGGATACGTTAATTGCCATTCATGTATTACGTACTAAAAAATTATACATTAAAAACATTTCAACGTATATACCTATAACTTTTATTTGGAAACATGAATCCGTGGGTATGTTGTAAAAAGGAAGTGTCCGAGAGTACATACTCGTATTTTAGTTCACGTTAATAGGTTTAATTGCTATGTATGGATACGTTAATTGCCATTCATGTATTACGTACTAAAAAATTATACATTAAAAACATTTCAACGTATATACCTATAACTTTTATTTGGAAACATGAATCCGTGGGTATGTTGTAAAAAGGAAGTGTCCGAGAGTACATACTCGTATTTTAGTTCACGTTAATAGGTTTAATTGCTATGTATGGATACGTTAATTGCCATTCATGTATTACGTACTAAAAAATTATACATTAAAAACATTTCAACGTATATACCTATAACTTTTATTTGGAAACATGAATCCGTGGGTATGTTGTAAAAAGGAAGTGTCCGAGAGTACATACTCGTATTTTAGTTCACGTTAATAGGTTTAATTGCTATGTATGGATACGTTAATTGCCATTCATGTATTACGTACTAAAAAATTATACATTAAAAACATTTCAACGTATATACCTATAACTTTTATTTGGAAACATGAATCCGTGGGTATGTTGTAAAAAGGAAGTGTCCGAGAGTACATACTCGTATTTTTTCTGCGTATATACCCGTAACTTTTATTTGGAAACATGAATGTATGGGTATGTTATAAAAACAAAGTGTTCGAGAGTACATACTCTATTAAGCGCGTTACTCATTTTTTTTTTTCTAGGAGCATCCGTGTGTACAATTATACATCATTTTTAGGTATCCAACGCATATACTCATTTTTTATTTGAAAGTATCCAATTGTATAATTATACATCGAAGCGTCGGAGAGTACATGTACATACTCATTATTTTTAAAGCATCCAAGTATATAGGTATGTGATAATTTTTTTTAAAAAAGCATCCGTATGTAAGTTTACACAATTTTTAGATATCCGATGTATATACTATTTTTTTTGTTTGGAAGTATATATCTTATAATTATACATCGAAGGGTACGAGAGTATGTAAATACTCTTTTTTTAAAAAGCATCTAAGTACAAAGTACATAGGTATGTGATAATCGAAGCATGTATATACTCATTATTTTAGAGAATGATATATTATATGTCAGGTTTCAAGATGATCGCTGCTCAAGAACTCACACACGCGACAATGGACACAGATGAACACAGGGTGTTTGTGCTGCTGTGAAGCTGCAGCGTTTTCCTTCTCTTTCTCTGCTGTGAACCTGGAGCTCGTGCGCATGCAAGCAACTAACAACGCGCAAGTAACTAATAGACATGCAAGTAACACAGCCCGTGTACAAGACTTAACCAACATTATATTCTTCGCGCTGGGATTCAGCGGCAGCGTCGGACGGGGGTGGCGGCGACGTCGGGGCAGGGACGGGGGCGTTGGCGCGGGGAAAAGGGCGAGGGCGGCGGTGCCCTCCTCCTCCCCAGCTTGGTGTGGCGGCGACCCGGAGCTCCCCCTGCCTCTCCAGATCTTGTGGCGGTGCCCTTTCTCTTCCTCTCCAAGTGCGGCGGCGTCTGGGGCGGCGCGGATCCAAGGCCGACACCGTCGGTGAGGAGGCCGAGGTGGAAGCAGGGGCACGGATCCGCTCCCGGCGCGGTGGTGAAGGCAGCGTTGTCCCCTTCCCACTGGCTACGATTGATGTGCTCGCCGAGGTAGGCGGAGCTGTCGGTGGCGGCGTGGACGAGGGCGACGATGGCGGTGGTCGCCGGGTAGGCGGAGCCATCGGTGGCGGCGTGGACGATGCGGAGCAGTCGGTGGCGGCGTGGACGATGCGGAGTAGCCGTCGTTGCCACGTGCCCAGCCGCCGCCCGTCGTCGCCGCGTGCCCAGCTGCCGCCCGCCGTCGCCGCGCGCAGATCGTCGTCGCCGGAGCGGAGGACGATAGGATGTTGGTGGGCGCCGCCGGCCAGATGCGAGGAATATGGTGCAGTCGCGGAATGGGGATGCAGTCACCGGATCAACACAATATATACGCCACTGGAATCAAGGAATGGTTATTAATCGTGTTTAATTTCTTTCCAAATGATTAATGGCAAAATTAATTACATTCCAAACGATTATTCCACTAACGGGTTTGTATTGTCGATACCCGCAAAAGTTAGCACAACTTTTAAAGCTGATGGAAGGGAGGAGAGCAAGGGAGCCCAGGCATTGGGGTGTCCCTGTTATTTTTACTATATATATATATATATATATATGCTTAGTTTCCGAACTGTCTAGCTCGCTCGAGAATAAACCTCTTGGTCGTGTTTTATTTTCATGTTGCTCGTTTCATCTGCCAGCTCGACTTGTTTTGTCCGTCAGCTCGGCTCGGGATAACTGGATAAGACTTCAAGCTGGAAAGAGCTTGCCCCTACTGAACTTTCTAGAAGGGATGAGTCCTTGGCAAGCACGCCCATACGAGAAGATTTCAATCCTTGGGCTTCACCCCTTGATAGGAAAGGTGGTGGTCCACGTGGCGAGTGGTTGCCATTGAGAGTGAGTGTGTTCGAAGGGAAACCATCAATTCGTTTTTTACGATTCCTGCGTTGGGCGTAAATTAGTGGGACAAGTGGATCCACCTTCGCCATATACGACGGTTTCTCCTGTTTTTCTCTTTTCTTCTTTTCTCTTTCTCCCTAGGTGTTTTTGTTTCCCATTACCCTACTCTCTCATCCCCAAGTCGACTTTCTGTTGCCATGACACCGATGGGTGCAAGTCTTCTCAGGCAAAGACAGAGAAATTGAGCCTGCTGACAGGTAGGGTCCGGGTGTCAGTAAGAGAGATAAAGAGAGAGAGAGAGATAGAGAGAGAGAGAGGGAGAGAGATCACCGGAGGGAGTGGCGCCGGCGTACGGTGGCCGGAGATGGCAATGCGGTGGTTGGAGAGGAGTCTAAGGGGAGCAACGAACCTGGTGGAGATTGTGGCTAGGCTTGGTGGCAAGTGAACATGATCGTACGGCGAGGGTTGGGGGCGATGCGACCCGGCGAGGGCACTCCGGCGGGTTCGGATGCTTGGCGATGGCGCGATGAAGTAGGCGATGTCAAGTTGTTGCTACCCAACGTTGGCGGCAAGGCTTGATAAGGGCAAAACGTTGAGACGCCGGTTTGCCGGAGTTAGAGAAGGAGCGGCACTGGGGCAGCCCCGATGGGAGGAGGAGGGTAGGAAGGGGCGGGATAGGTGGCTTGGAGTTCCGGGCTGTCGCCGGAAGGCCTATTTATAGGGTGGCTGATGATGATGATGACCTGAAGGTGTCAGGCCACGTCGGCGATGGCAAGGCAACATGGCGGTGAGAAATTCCAGTACTGTGGTGATCGGATAGCGCTACTGAGGTGAGGGATAAGGTTGCCACGGTGGAGAGCGATCTAGAGGGGTAAAAATCATGGCGTTGAGGGGCTATGCATTGACGCTGGAGAATATTTTTACCGGGTGCGGTGGCGTAAACCAGTGGCGGCGGTTTCGGAGTCCGCGGTGACATCGCGAGGTAGACGACGCCCGACCGTCCGATCACGGGGTGAAAAAGGTTGCAACCGTTGGATTTATTTAAGCTGAAGCGATACGACGGTTTTGTTGACGTGGCTTCTCTAGAGTAACTGGATTTGGGCGGCTTTCATCTAGGCCGCTCATCACTACTTATGCGTTCGGGTGGGCTTAACTGGGCTGGATGGGCATGAGCTGGAACAGGTGAGGAAACAGGGTGACGCCGAAGGAATTTCTGGAAAAGGAAGTGTCTTGACCCTGGCTTCACCAGGATCCATTCATGATCGATTGCTAGTCCCGGAGATCAATGCTAGCAACTCATGAGCGACAATTGTCGGACATCATCACATAGTCACAATTAACTAAAAAAATAACATAATAATATGCAAAATTAATTGTAGCACAACCACTTATTAGTTATTACAATAGTTTGCTTAAAACGACAAAATGTAGTTCACACTGCGGAAATCCAGATAAATGCAGCGGAATAAAGTATGACGATGCTCTAATCCAACCCTTGAGCGACAACTAGTCCTGGTTGAAATCTGGCATGGAATCCTCCTGATCCTGTAGGCAAACCGGACCCGATTCTTCTCCTAAATACAGATATATCCATGGTTTGTATAGTGAGTACACGGCTACCCAGCAAGAGTCCTTATAATGGAATGCAATGATATAACAAGAATAGGATGGCTATTTTCCATAAACACCTATTCTAGTCAAATTGATTATAGTGTTATAAAACCATTTGTAGAGCAATTAATAATGATAAGATTCCCAAAGTAAACACACAGAGGTCGGCTTCCAAGGCCCTTCTGTAGATTTGCACAAGCTTCGAATATTCAAACATGACCAACTCATCAGTTTTTTTATTAACACATTAGACTACCATATACGGCCTTTCTCCCCTCCCATGACCATGGGAACGGCTATCATGATAGTTTTAAGCTCTGCAGAGTGTAGCACACTTTACCCATAAGCCTAGTGATACTTTTATGTCTTAGCTCTTCCTTTGGAGCCCAGACCAAGTAACGATACAAGGCGATTCGTTATTTCCTTCTGTTAACACCGATACCCCCTTTAAGGTTTTGTCACTCGGGTTCCCTTCTTGAGCCAACAGACCGCAGCCCGATCTTTTCAATGTATCGTGTGCTAACAGTTTTCCCTAAGTACTAAGCCAGGACTAGCACATGTTGGCCGACATGCTGGAGCTAGCACTTATCGTTGCGCTTGTATGGTTTGGCCGGTTAAGCACATGTCAAGAGTCCTTATACTAAGTGACTACCTCCACCATAATCCTCATTCCACAAAACCACCCGACTTGCCACCTTTAGTCAATACACGACACAAAGGTTTTAATTAATTAGGTTATTAAAGTAACTCAACACATCCAATCATACCATGTCACAAGAATAATTAAATGATGAATAACCTAAACAAATACCAACCCACATGCACTAGCATCTATGCACAAGAATAGGCTAGGAAATACTAAGGCAACAATAAATATGCTAAAATTCACAGGGTAGATGATTCAGTGTCAATATAATAGGATTCTAACCCTTCCCTTTATTTCATGCAAGAGAAAAATAAATAAAACAAGTAACGGATGAGCTTAGTAAAATAGGAGAGAAAGATGCAATCTATCTTGCCTTTGTATTACCTCGGGTCTTGGGATCCTCCTCCGAATTTCCCGAATTGTGCATGTAGGTGTGATATACACGTAGATGCAAATGCATAAGAACAGAAAAATCATCAACAGAACATATACTGCAATAAAAATATATATAATTATTGGCTATTTTTGGGATTTAATGGATCTGGAATTATCCAGTTTGGAGTTCGGATGCTCCCTAAACAATTCCTAGAAGTTTGGGGTAAATAGCAAATCCCAGAAATAAATAAACCGGTTAAACTGATTAAACCGGCCAGAAAACGGGCCGTGCAGCACGGGGCGAAGGAGGACACACGCGGCGACTCCTGGTTAGCTAGCGCAACGCACGGCGGCGGGTGAGTATTTTGACCACCTCGACGAGCTCTACACAATGGAGCCATCTGCACTCGGTTTTGGGCAAAGCACAGAGAGAGACACTAAGAAATCTCCTCGGCGGCTAGGGTTTTCGACGGCTAGGGTTGGGATCTGGGGGTTTCTCGAGTTGTGGACATGAGAAGGGGTCATGGGGGTGTGACATCCTCTATTTTATCGTATGTCACTTGTATTTTAAAATCATTTAAAATAAATAAAAGGGAATTGTTATTTGCAAAACCTTAGTTTAAATTATTTTAAATTAGGTTTAATCCAAAACCCTAGAACATATTTTGGGAAAATTCTAGGAAAATTCCAGAAATTCTTAGAAGCCATCATCTGGACACCCTCCAAATTTCATACCCAAATTCCAAGGCTAGCTCCACATTCCATAAAGTGTTGCCGTTCTGTCGAAAGCTCGTCAAACCCATAAAATTATGAGCAAACGAGGGAATCTCGTGCTCAAATTTGGAGGGGACCTTTTAGAATACTAATCCGAAATACCCTCCAAATTTCAGTGCAATTGTCCAAAGGAAACTCTGAATTCTTGTTGAACAAGCCCAAAACCTATCTGAATATAATACTACCCGGATTAGAATTCGAGTCCTAATCCAACTCGTCTTAGTCCAACGACCAGCCCAGGTCGTCCAGGACACTATATTAACCCCCCAAGACCCCTGTCCCAAGTCCCCATCATGAAATCCCTCAAGTCCCAAACCCTAGCCATTAAAACCCTTCCCACCGAAACACTTTTCTACATATCTCTCTCTGTGCCATGTCCAAACTCAATATTAGATGGTGCCATGTTGTAGATATCGTTGAGACGGTCAAGATGAATATATGGATCGTCCAATTTGGCCAAGAAACGAGGGAGATATGGCTCGCCGAAGTTTCGGGCGTCGTCACGCGTCGCCGCCGCGCCGACATGGCTGCCGGCCACCTCGCCGACCACGCCTCGCCGGATCCAGCGCCAGCAAACCGCACCCCGCTACCTGTCCCTCCCCGCCGCCGCTTCCCTCCCGCGCCAGCGCGCGCACGTGTCGCCGCACGTCGCCACGGGTCACCGCCTCACTAGTCGTCGCCACCAACCGCTCGGCGCATGCCACGTGTCCCCGCACCCGTGCGCTGCATCGTTCCATCGCCACGCGTCACCGCCGCATTTGCTGCCACCGTCACCCAACCAGCCGCCGCCACGCGCCCACCTTTTCCCGCTTGCGTGCACCGCCGCCTATCAGCGCCTGCCGCGTGGCGAAGCCGCGTCGCCGCCGCCGCGCTGCGCTCGCGTCTGGCACGCGTCAAGCCACTGTCGCACGCGCGTCGCACCCGCCGACCAGACGCTGCCGCGTGTTCGCCCCATATCGCGCTGCGCCGCCGTTCCTGGAAAACTGCGCAAACCACCGGTTCGGTCCGTTTTTTCGGTTAATCCGGTTTATTCTTTTTAGTAATTTCTGTTTTTTCCAAAACTTTCAGGAATTGTTCTGGGAGCATCTGAACTCCAAATTAGGTGATTCAAGAGCCATTATTTTCCATAGATAGCGTAGAATTTTATATATTTTATTGAGCTATATGTTCTGTTGATTGTTTTGCTGTTTCTTGCACATATGCATATGCGTGTAGATTGTCCGTGTTCGCGCTGTCTGGGAGGATTCCAGAAGCCGTTCGAAGGAGAATCCCAAGACCCGGAGTACTACCAAGGCAATATAGCTTGCATTTTGTTCCCTAGTTTGCAAAACTCACCCCTTTATTGTTTTATTTATTTTTCTCATGCATGAAATGATGGGAAAGGATAGAAGCCTATTATATTCACACTGAGTCATCTACCCTATGAATTTAGCCTATTATATGCGCACAGAGTGGCATACTTTACCCACAAGCCGAGTGATACTTTTGCGTCTTAGCTTTTCCTTAGGAGCATAGACCAAGTAACAATACAAGGCGATTCATTAGTTCCTTCTGTTAACACCGATACCCCCTCTAAGGTTTTGACAACTCAGGTCCCCCTCTTGAGCCCACGGACATCAGCCTGATCTTTTCAAGATGTTAACAGTTTTCCCTAACTACTAAGCCAGGAATAGCACATGTTGGCCGACATGTTAGGGCTAGCACTTATGGTTGCGCTTGTATGGTTTGGCCGGATAAGCACACGACAAGGGTCCTTAGACCAAGGTGACTACCTCCATCACAATCCTCAGTCCACAAAACCACCCGACTTGCCACCTTTAGCCAACACACACGACATAGGTTTTAGTTGATTAGGTTATTAAGTAACTAAGCACCTCCAAATATACCAAGTCACAGGATTAATAAATAAGTGATGAATAACCTAACAACTATTAACCCACGAGCGCTAGCAACTACGCACAAGGATAGGCTAGGAAGAACAATTAAGGTGGCACTAAACAGGTTAAATTCACAGGGCAGATGACGCAATGTGATGATGCCTTGGTAGTACTCCGGGCCTTGCGGGCCTCCTTCGGGAAAATAAGGGAAAAACACCGAGCAACGGGAGCACGGACGATCTACACGAAAATGCAAATGCGTAAGAACAGAACAATTCATCACAGAACATATATCCTTATTAAATATATATAATTCTAGGATATTATGAAAAATATTAGCTCTGGAATCATCTATTTTGGAGTTCGGATGCTCTCTAAACAATTCGTGGAAGTTTTAGGAAAATAAGAAAAGGGTTGAAATAGTAAAACCGGTTAAACTAGTGAACCAGGCCGAACTGACCGAATCGGCCGGCCCAGCACAACGTGGCGATATAAAGAAAGGCTGGACGTAGGGCTATTATCTCTCCCGAGAGGCCTGAACCAGGATAAAAACCCCTGTCTCCTGTTCGTTGCTGTTCGTGGTTGTTCGGCGTGTCTCCTATCTCACTTCTAAAGAACCTTGGTTGACTTGAGATCGATATCTCAACCGTCGACACGTGGCGGGTGGGGGACGCGGGCGCGGGCGCCAGCGGGCTGGCGGCGTGCGGCCAGGTGTCAGCGCGGGGAGGGGCGCGGGATTTCCGGCGGCGGAGCGCGTACACTGAGGCGACCGGCGGCGAGGACGGCGGCGGCGTGGCTGGGAACTCCGGCGAGCCTGATCTCCCACATTTTGGCACCGATTTTGACGAGATCGACACAATGGTGTCTTCTAAAACTTTGTTTGTGCAAAGCACATGGAGATCTACCTCAAAACACTCCTCGGGTTAGGGTTTAGGGACGGCTAGGGTTGCTCTGAGGCTTTGCTCGGGTTGGGGTGCTAAGGGGGGTTTTGGGGTGCTTATATACTGGTTTGGTCATTGAAGGGCAGGCCTCCAAGGGGTAGAACTTGAGTTGGGCTCTAATTCTACACCGAGTAGGATTAGGACTCCCCAATTTTGGTATTTTTGCAAATAAATGAATTTGGACTTGGGCTTCTGGCTTTGGGTAGGTTTAGGCCTCAAATAACTCTCCACCAAGTTTGGGCTTGGGTTTTGCACGTTTGCTCGTCATTTCATTGGGCCGACGTGCTCCCAGCAGAACGGCGTCACACTGCGGAAACACAGGCTAGCCTTGGGCTTTGGACTTGAAATTTTTAGGGTGGCTAATTCATGGCATTTAGGATTTATGGGAAGTTTTCTAGAATTTTTCAAAAAGGTCTTCTAGGGTTTTGGCTTATACCTAGTTTAAATTAATTTAAATCAGGGTTTCGTATACAACAATTCCCTTTTAATTTATTTTTGTGTTTTTGAAAATACAAGTGACATACGACAAAATAGAGGATGTCACAACAATAAACCACTTTATCATATGGACAATGATTATTATCATACTTCTTTTTTAAAAAATACCCATATACGTAGATTTCTTATCTTAGGGTATGTAAATTTTAATCAATTTTTAGGGGAGCTTATGGCAGTGGAGTTTCGAATAATTTACACTACATAAAATGTTGAAATATATAATTTTAATTCAGGGAGTTTTTGTAAGTAAATATCTAGAAATTAATGCAATAAGTAATGGAATAATTGTTTAATCGGAAAATTCAATGTGCATCCTTCCTTCTTCATAGGGTGGTTCAGAATCTAGACAATTTCCCAAATAATCATCTTCTAGAGAAATGGGTGCATCCGGTTCAGTGTCTGCTTAAGAAAATATAAATAAGTAAGAATATATGAATAATAAGGGCGGAGCACAGGGTTTGGCTGAGGGTGAAGGTTTGTATGATTTAGAAAATGGAAGAATTCAATTTTCTTTTTTGGTAGCATTTTGTGAGTCCTCCGGGTAGCAAGATTTTATGCAAGTGTACATGGATAGTTTTCGTGTGGATCAACAATTTTCCAGAGGTCGCGGTCGACAACAATAATATTATCGAAGTTCGGAGATGGAAATTGTTGGGGATATAAGGTGAAATCATGATAAAAGGATATGTATCAAATTATTTGTGCTAATTATATTGTTTAGATTTTTGGATATTTGTAAATTTTTTTCTGAATTTTTAAAGCACTTTTTATATGCTAAGGAGGAGGAAATGATTTTATTTAAGTTATTTTTATTATTTAAAAATGGGATTCTATATTTATATAATGAGTTAGCTTGTTTTAAATTTTATGAAATTTTTGCAGAATTTTTGCACAAATTTTGGTATTTTAAATAAAATTGGGCAGCATTTCTGGTTTTTTGAAAAAGCAAGATAAAGGTTATTGGGCTTCGATTCTAGTTTCGGCCCAATTAGGCTGCGACAGGGGGAATTAGAGAGAAATTGAGCCTGCTGACAGGTGTGGTCCAGGTGTCAGAGAGAGAGAGAGAGAACGTGGAAGGAGTGGCGCCGGCGTACGGTGGCCGGAGATGGCAATGCGGTGGTTAGAGAGGGGTCTATGGGGTGCAACAAACTTGGGGGAAATGGTGGCGGGGCTTGGCAGCGAGTGAAGATGACCACGCGGCGAGGGTTGGTGGCAACACGATCGGGGGTTGCCAGTGAGGGCGCTCCGGTGGGTTCGGATGCTTGGCGATGGCGTGATGAAGTAGGCCACATCGAGTTGCTGGTACCCAACGTTGGCACCAAGGCTTGATAAGGGCGAAACGCAGAGACGCCGGTTTGCCGGAGTGAGAGAAGAGGCAGCGCTGGGTCAGCCTCGATGGGAGGAGGGTAGGAAGGGGTGGGATAGGTGGCTTGTAGTTCCGGGGTGTTGTTGGAAGTCCTATTTATAGGGTGGCCGATGATGATGACGAGATATAGGTGTCTGGCCACGTCGGCGATGGCAAGGCAACGTGGCGGCGAGGAATTCCAATATTGGAGTGATCGGATAGCGCTGCTGAGGTGATGGATAAGGTTGACACGGCGGAGAGCGATCCAGAGGGGTAAAAATCATGGCGAGGGGCTATGCATCGGTGCCAGAGAAGATTTTTAGCGGGCGCGGTGGCGTAAACCAGCGGCGGCGGCGGTTTCGGAGTCGACGGTGACATCGCGAGGTAGATGACGACGCCCGACCGTCCGATTGCGGGGTCAAAAGGTCGCAACCGTTGGATTTGTTTAAGCCGAAGCGGTATGACGGTTTGGGTGACGTGGCTTCTCTAGAGCCACTGGATTTGGGCAGTTTCGTTCTAGGCCGCTCATCTCTACTTATGCGTTCGGGTGGGCTTAACTGGGCCGGATGGCCATGGGCTGAACTGGGCTAGGACAGATGAGGAAATAGGGTGACGCCGAAGGCGTAAACCCAAAAGGGAAGGCGTAATCCTGGAATTTCTAGAAAAGGAAGGGGGTTTTAACTACAATAATGTATTCCAGAAAATTAATAATGCTTAAAGTATTTGAAGAACATTGTAGGAAGCTCAGAAAAATGAGATCTTGGGCTCCAAAAATCCAGAAAAATGAGGGGAATCTAAATATGCGGTAAAATGTGATATTTTAGGAGATGGTTTTCTAGGAAAAATTAAGAGATGGTATTTTCTTGATGAGTAATATATTTGGAGAAGGCTGCCAAAAATAGGGTAACTTCAAGGACTTTGAATAATAATTTATGCGAAAAAGTTTCATACAAAATTTGGAAATTTTGGGATGTTACGTGCAGGTTTTGTCTTGCTCGAGGAAGGAAATTTTGCCATTCATTTTGGGTGCCTCAACCACAGGGGTGATAAAGGGCTTTTCAAGGTGTTGCACAACTACTACCACGGGAACAGGCTCATGCGAGGAGCTGAGCCTAGCAAGTTTGTCATCCTGGGCATTCGCTCTCCTGGGCACATAGATGATTTCGAAGTTTCGAAATCTCTTCTCCAACTTCCTCACCTCTTGCAGGTAAAGTTCCACGGTGGCGTCCGAGCATTGAAACTCTTTATTTACCTGGTTTACCACCAACTGTGAATCCCCCTTCACATTTAACCGCTGAACGCCAGGGGAAGTATTTGCTTGAAGTCCAGCTAAGAGGCCCTTGTACTACGCTGCATTATTCGTAGCAGGATAGAGCAGTCTGACAGAGGATTGGAGTTTATCCCCCTAAGGAGATTCCAGCACATACCCAGCCCCCGAGCATTTGAATGCTCGGGACGCAACGAAAAACATGACCCAATGTCGCAGGGCAGGTTGTGCTACAGGTTTCACAGGGGTTTATGGGTTAGACTATTCCACCATGAAATCAGCCAAGGCCTTGGATTTTACGGCGGTTCGTGCTACGAAATTGATGTCCAACCCGCTTAACTCCAGGGCCCGCTTGGCTATTCTACCATGGCATCTGGGTTCCTAAGAATCTCTCTTAATGGAAATCTGGTTGGTACCCTAATCTTTGTGGGCCATAAAGTAACGACGCAATTTTTTGCAAGTGACGAGCAACACGTATAGTACCTTCCGGTACTCGGGGTACCTTTCCTTCGGTCCTTGAAGCGCTTCACTCAAAAATACACCGGCCTTTCAGACCCAACCCGCTTGGTCACGAGCACTGCGCTTATTGCTTGTGAACTGGCCGTAAGGTGTAAGAGTAAGGGTTCTTGGTCCTTCGGAGAGACTAGAACTGGTGGGCTGGAAAGGTAATTCTTCAGCTCCTGTAGGACTTGCTCAGCCTCTCCTGTAGGGCCTTAAAAAAGGGCAACCGACGTTCTCCTAAACAGGGAATTAAACGACTAAGGGTTGCTAGTCGCCCGGTCAAAGTTTGCACCCCTTTTACGTTGGTGGGAGCTTGAATTTTCTCTATTGCCTCGATCTTGACTGAGTTTGGGCTAATTCATGCTGCTCCTATGACGTATCCGAGCAGCATCCGTATTTGTGCCCCGAAAGTGCATTTTTTAGGATTTAGCTTTATGCTATGCCTCCGACGTTATCGAAGGTTTCATGAAGGTCCGATATGTGAACCTTGTCCTCCCCGCTTCTGATTGGGGAAAGACTTCCTCATTAGACACTGATAAATAGTGATAAATAGCGCTGGCATTTTTGATACTGAAGACCATGATAATATAGCAGAAAGTTCACAATGGTGTTATGAATGCGGCTTTCCTCATCTTCCTAAGATAAACGAATCTAGTGATGAAGACCCGACTTAGGCGGCTAGAGGGGGTGAATAGACGCCACAAATTTTCGACGCTGCCATTTTCACCAAAACCCGAACAATTTGATAATTATGTGTACCCTTGACTTGTTTGGATGAGAACCATGTAATAAGTGGGAATCAATCCTGGTTGTCAAGCTTCCAAACACAAAGGAATCAATTCAAGCCTTGCATTTAGAAATAAGATCAAGCCAAAACATTAGTTACTTTCTACTCCCTCCATCCCAAAAAATAAGGCGTGCATGTATTTCAAAAAGTCAACAATTGTAACTTTTGACCGATAATTAAGCTAAAAACTTATATTTTTCGTGTTATGCATGTAATATGATTGGATTGGTATTTGAAAGTTCTTTCGTATGATGTTAATTTTGTATTTTTTAATAATATATTATGACAAAATTAATGGTCAAAGCTCCGCTTTAAAGACCGCACCAAAAAATTATATGCCTTATATTTTGGGACGGAGGGAGTAAAAAGCAAAGCAGATTCTTTTTGCAAGAAGAGAGTGGTTCCTGAGGGAAACTCTATAAATTTTCAAACTTTTCTACACACTTGTGGGTGAGTCATGATGTTCTTCTGCAAATTTTAGCATCAAACTCCACGTAGATAAAATACAAAAAATCGTGCCCCAAGAATTGCTTGGAACAGCGAACTGCATGTTTTGGGCTCAGTACGCACCTCATATCTCCCAAACAGAAACTAGTGGACTTGAAACTTTTACCATAGATGGGTATGTGAGTCAAGCATCATTTCCAACAAAAATCATCCCAAAATGAGTTTTCTAAAATTTACTAAAAATCTTTGACTGACTGACTACGCGGAGGAAAATTTCTAGACCGATTGCAACGACAAGCCAAGAACTTGTTCTCTTGCCTCTCATATGGTTGCACAGAATGTGTCAAAACATATTATCAACCTCAAGGCATCATAGATCATAAAGAACCAGCAAGCAACCACCCATGTTCATCTCCAAATAGAAGCTCCAAAAAGGACAATGAAAATAACAAGAATTAGAAGCAAATCAACACTAGGTACTAATGGAGAAGAATGATTTCATTACAGAGAAGTTGGGGATTACAAGCCACACTCCCGGTGGCCACAATCACATCTATGATGCCACCCTTACACACCCAACTCACCATCTCTGTTTTTGAAATTTTCAACTTTAAGAGGATGAAGGGAAGAGGCTACCCCTTCCCCTCCTTTTATAGCCCAAGGGTGAGATGCCGTAAACTCTAGAGCCCATCTCACTACCCTTCATTTGAGAATGAGTGGTGTACTACTCACGCAGTAAACAACACACTCCTGCGGAGGAATATATTTCACATATTCATTTCGAAAATATATTCGCAGTTTCCTAGGTTGACAACGCACGCCTAGGCCCACCGGTCAGATCAACTTCGCCACCAAGCAACTGACCCGGCGGCCTGCACCTGTCCTGAACTCCTTGCCATGGTGAAGCTTCTCGAGTACACCACGTCATGTGACCGCCAGATCATCGAACCTGGTCGCCTGCATGTCTCTGGACGCATTAGGTTCGTGTTGTCCCCATGAAGTGTTAGCCATGTACCACACACAAAAACAATAAACCTTACCTCTCCTGCAAAGGTTAGTCCATCATATGATCATCAACATTGAATCCCATGCTCAAAAACTTGGCATGACCAGACAATATAGGACTAATCCAAAATCTCAGCAAAATCCAACAATGCCTGCACAAGACAACTTCAAATCCATTTGAAATTCATCCTTGTCACGTATTGTGGACTACATGGACCTTGGGTATCCTCATGCAGGGCCCAAGAGGTAGCAAACGTGGGTGACCCGAGCCGAATGGAGGAGAAGATAACCACTCGGCCTGCATATAACATGCACGCTAAGTACGGTTCGGAGGATAGAGTTTGATTCCGTTTGATTAGGAGATATCCAGTTGTAAATATTGGTGCGTATACGTGCTGGACTCTTTAGAGATCATACCATGTAACCTTATCCCCCCTACACTATATAAAGGGAGGGATAGGGGCCGTAGAGGCTTACATATAGAACTTCTTCGATCATCAGATCATCCTCATAATTACAGAGCGCTGGATTAGGATGTTACCTCAGTTTGGAGGGCCTAAACCTGGATAAACTCTGTCTTGTGTTACCATTGAGCTCGAGATCTAGTGTGTAACCCCAATTTTATTTATTGCCGACGATAACCCCCGGTTAGCTACCATTTGACAGTTGGCGCGCCAGGAAGGGGCTGCGTCGAGGTCATCATCAAGCTAGATGGCATCGTCAATATTCCTGAGCGTCATCTTCACGCAGGGACAAGCATTACGCTTTGGATCCCTGGACTTTGTGGCTGACGGCATTGGCAACCTTCGTCTCTCCTCTCTTGGAGAGATCGCATCTCAAGAAGGTACCTGTGTTTTTGATGAGGACGTCACTAGCATGGATACGATCAGTGTGACCGCTGCCCCTCCTTCCTCTCCGACCACTCCGACGACTACTGACACTGCTCCATCTTTGCTGCCTACGATCGATGCAGCAAGATCTTCATCATTGAGAGGCCTTAATCCTAAAGCCCAGCCTTTCATGCCATCCCCGAAGAAGCAGCGCAACAAGTCCAAAACTTGTGAGGCCTCGACGAATAAAAGACAGCCCATATGGAAGCCCAAGGCACCAAAAATTCTGGTTCGGCTATCCAGCAGCACGTCAATTTCAAACGGGCGTAACTCGAGCTCCCGACCTCCGATTTCAGCGTGCGACCACTTGTTGGAAAGCTTAGGAGATAAGCTTTCCAATGGATCCAGCCCCACATATAAGTTCATCCAGGAGTGTCAGGAAAATACAGAACAATATTTCGGTCCAGGAACTCAGGGTGCTGCGTCACCGTATTTTTGGGCCTATGGTCCATGTATCACTAGGGTTTGGTGGTGGCTCTCCCCTTGGGCGCCCCACTAGCCCTGGCCGCCACTATATATGTGGCCGCCGGTTCTCTTCTATCCTGAGGTTTTGTTGTGTTTTGGTTGACCCCGTGTACGTCCCTCTTCGTTTTCGCGTGTGTCGACTAGACCACCCGTGACGAGAAACAGAACCTCACCCATGTTTGAGTTATTGAATTAAAATTGCTATCATCTTGTTCTTGCTTGTTCTCGGTTGCAGTAGGTTTAAGGATCGATCGGGTTTCGACTTGGTTGATCGGTTCAGCGAGGCGACGTTGCGACTGCTTGGTTGCTGATTTTGTGGTTAGTAGCCGATCCATCTACTTCGTTGTACACCAAACTGACGTATCGTTCCTCACCAGAAGATGGGGCCTACCTAGTGCGCATCAGTTTTGCCATCTCCTTTACCGTTAGGATTGGAGAATTCTGCGGATACTTTTGGCAAATCGATGTGCCGGCAATTCCATCCCGCATCCTCCTCTAGAGCGGGCAAAAAAGGACAAGGTGCCAACAGTTCCTTAGATCCGGACATGATCCATTCTAGGGGAGCCTCAACGCCTCAGATTGGATCTCCCTTCGGATTCAGGAACGCTTTTGCGACCTACGCGCAGACCTTCCTCAGACTCGGGATAGGAGGTGACCACACTATGAATCAACTCCATAGTCCCGTTGGAGCAGTCCGACAGGCTCCAGCCACGTTCGTGGGTGTCACCAATGCTGGCAAACCTATCGGAGAGAGCGAGCAGGTCAGTCTTGCACACTCAGACTCCGAGTCAAATGAGAGTACAAAAATCTGCAATTAAAACGAAATCTTCATCCATGGCACGGGCGACCATCACTCCTTTTCTATGTGCGCTGGGGATGAAGCGGCCGCCATGGAGGGGGTCGGTGCGGAGCAGCGCCATGCGGACGATCACGATCGCATGCGCCAGCTTCGAATCCGCGGCCGTAATGTTCAAAATGAATTGCGCGTGGTAAAGCTGAGGGAGCATGACGTCTATGATGCGCACGGGGTCGGCCCAATCTTCTGGTGAGGAACGATACTTCGATTTGGTGTAGTGACGACGCTACTAATCCACGGGATCAGCAACCGAACAATCGCAATGTCACCACACGAGTCGATCAACCGAGCAAGACACGATTGATCCTTGAACCTGCTAGCAATCGAGAACAAGCAAGAACAAGATGATAACTGATAATTCAACTCATAAAAGGGTGAGGTTCTGTTTCTCGTCACGGGTGGTCTAGTCGACACACGCGAACACGAGGAGGGACGCACACGGGGTCAACCAAAACACAACAAAACCTAAGCGTAAAAGAGAGGCACCGGCCACATATATAGCGGCGGCCAGGGGGAGTGGGGCGGCCAAAACAGGGGCACCCACCAAAACCCTAAGTTACATGGGCCATAGGCCCAAAAGTTCGGTGACGCAGCACCCTGAGTTTCTGGCCAGAAATATTTTTCTGCATTTTCCCGACGCTCCTGGACGAATATAGATGTGGCGCTGGATCCATTGGAAAGCTTATCTCCTAAGCTTTCCAACGAGTGGTCACACGC
>SPJY01015487.1:1877554-1917203 GCA_005191435.1 Raddia distichophylla | reverse complement strand
TAATCAACCTTCCTCGGATCCTAGGAAGATGATCTAGGTTCAATACCTAGCTCTCTAAGTATACGAGTAAGAACCTAAACTGATTCCAGACGAATATAAGCTACCGGTAAGGCTAATCCACACAACTCATATAGTAGATATGCTCAATCTCAAATAAAGCTCAACACAATATAAAATGAATGAAGTAGTCTTACTGAATACTTTTGGTAAACAGGAAAGGATACAAGAGCGTTACCCAAATTCCCGAAGACACTTCCGGAACTCCGAGGCTTCAGCTCAACTCGACTCTAACTCCCAACTAATCTACTCTAACTAAGAGAAACTCTAAATGAAGTGGACGAAGTGAAGTGTGGTGGTGTGTGGTGAAAGTGAGGTAAGGGGGTCCTTTTATAGTGTTCCCGAGCCAATGGGAGAGTTCCACGGCATGGGACAAGTGTCACACAGCCCCCCTCCAAAGGAGAATCCAAGGCGAACCCGGGGGTGGGTCGGCCGGCCTAGGTGGGTCGGCCGGCCCGCCTTTTTCATCATCTGGCCCTCCAATTCGGTGTAGATGCTCCATAGACGGTCTAGATTACTTTCTCAAGTCGTTTTGGCAGTTGGAGACCGGTAGCATTGGGTTCCTTTAGAATCCTATGCTTAACTTGAGGATTACGCCACCCTCTGGATGAAACCGACTTGCATGGACGGTTGGGATGGCCTCTAGGTGTGTTCCTTGGCGTGTGGGAGAAAAACCGACGCAAATTGGCCAAAAGAATGGGCCGGCCGACCTGGTCTGGTCTGGTCAAGCTCGTCATCTTCCGGAGCTATTTCTCCCTCATCCGAGCTCTAAATATAGCAAATAATATATGCATTTCGATCGTCTCGACGAGGTCTTCATCATGGTGCGGTCCATTTTGTCATTTGATGACTTTTCAAAATATGTTTATTTGAAACTCCATCTTTCGTTCGATTTGCGTACGGCAGATAAATCGTCTTTTCTTGTGCATGCCTGCAAAACATGAGACTACACCAAAACTCGTGGAACTCATTAATGTTAGCCTCAATGTAGTTTGAATTCCTTTATTTTGTAGATATGTTGACGGTCAAAAGTATACAAAATATTACAAATAAGGACCGTCAACAGGGGCCCAAAGGTATCTCTCCTGTTATCGAGGAGGGACAAATCCCATCTTGATTATCACACCCCTGGCTATGTATCGTGGCATACCCGGTAGGCATCTTTATAACTATCCTGTAACGGTGTAGCGTTTGATGATACGAAAGTATATGAGTCAACATGTTGGGCATCCATGACAATCTCAGGTCTAAGGACCATATAGGTATACCACTCGAGACTATACTCTAATGGCGCTATACGAGATAACAACTCACAGCGTTTCGGAGTAGGCCTGTCTGAATGCCCATGTTCTCTAGCATGCGTCTATACTATTGGTTTAATATCTTTATATCTATGGTATGTGAAACATTACCATCAACCAATACGTATGCTGATCAAATCATAACCGCTCCTCATAATGATATAGATCAAGGACCCGTTTAGAATATTGTCACTTAACAATGTGTTTCACAACCAAGTCGTACCCAATGAACAAAGTCATGACATTTATTCAGGGAACCAATAAACGTTATCATATGTACACGAACGAAGGCATGGTACAAAAATCACTATGATTGGTCTAGGGCATATCCCTTTCAGGTTGGAAGTCCCAATCACCTTTGAGAGCCTGATCTTGCCAAACCTGATCTCATCACAGACTTGGCTGAGACGTTCGAGAGCCTAAGGGCACATCGGATAAAACTCAATCTCGAGAAGTGCGTTTTCGGGGTCCTATCGAGAAAACTACTCGGCTTCATTGTATCTCATCGGGGCATCGAGGATAATCCGGAGAAGATCAATGCAATCATGAAGATGAATCCCCAACCAATCAGAAGGATGTACAAAAGCTCATTGGATGCAATGCCGCACTCAGTCGATTCGTTTTTTGACTCGGGGGAGTGCGGCATGCCCTTCTTGAAGCTTCTTCGCCGACAAGACGATTTCCAATGGATTACGGAAGCACAAGAAGCCTTCGAGGATTTCAAAAGGTTTCTCACTACATCCCCGGTGCTGGTCCTGCCTATGCCTTAAGAGCATCTCCTACTTTACATTGGTGCCACGACTCATGTAGTCCGCAGCGCATTGATCATGGAGCGGGAAGAGGAATGTTCCTCATAGAAGATCCAGCGCCCAGTCTACTTCATCAATGCGGTATTGGTCGACTCTAAGGTAAGGTATCCTCATGTTCAGAAGCTTTTGTACGCTGTACTCATCACATCACGAAAGCTGAAGCATTATTTCCAATATCATGAGATTTCGGTGGTCACGTCCTTTCCGCTTGAGGTTATACTCCGCAACCAGGAAGCCCACCGGGAGAATTGCAAAGTGGGCGGTTGAGCATGGAGCCTTTGAAATAAAATTCAAGTCTCGGCTGGCCATTAAATCTCAAGCACTTATCGATTTTATTGTTGAGTGGACAGAGTCCCAAACCCCAGCAGCCAAGGAGAATCTCGAGTACTGGACAATTTACTTTGACGGTTCCCTCATGCACAGTGGTGCGGGGGCTGGAATTCTGCTCATATCTCCAACTGGCAAGAAGCAATGGTATGTCCTTCTCAACTGGGCCTCTAAATCTCCTCTGGTTTCACCTTTGCGAGTCGAAGTAATTTCTGGAAAAACACAGTGGAGCTCTCATGCGTGGAGCAGCAGTAGCCATGTCCTCTCCTCTTTGTTGGAAGATGAGTACACATTGGGTAATCCGCCCACGAGAGCCCAATCACAAGAGGCTCATACAGAAGCAATTCGCCCATAGCCCAATATTGAGACCACAGCCTATTATTCAAACCACAAAGGATCCGTCTTTCATCGTCCAATCTTCTCGATCGAACATATTGACATCAATACTCCTTTCCATGGCCATTCACGGCCTGCGAAGATCAACCACTTGTGCCCGAGATCACTATCCAATCAAAAACCAGACTTCCAAGATCCATCTCACTCAGACCCTTTTGAATGTAGCGGATAACAATGGAGCGGGGCTATCGAATTGATATGTATTCGAATCTTAGGAGCTGATAATCACTGATATGCTCATATTGGTGACATTATTGTTGCTGTAATCAAAGAAGCAGTGCCCAAAATGCCTCCGGAAAGATCAGACAGAAGTAAGACGAGCTGTAATTGTACGTACATGTAAAGAACTGAAACGTTACAACGGTATGATAATACGATATGATGACGATTGTCATTGATCAAGAAGGAAATGAAATCCAAAACGAACTCGATTTTTTGGTGCGATTGCTCGGGAATTAAGACTTATGAATTTCACTAAAAGAGTCTTATGAGCTCCTGAAGTATTATAAATACTTGTAGTAGAGACTATGATATAGTAGGGTACCTGAATATAGATCAATTAGTAGATTGTGTCTGACTCGTATACATGAAAAAAGCAAATAATTATATCATAATAAGAATAAGAATTCTAATCTTAATAAAAGGAAGGGTTCGAATAGCATGTACTAATATTATATTACCGAAAACTTTGTGAAAATACTTCTACGAGAAGGTTTTATTGAAAACGTTCGAAAACCATAGTGAATGTAACAAATCTTTCTTGGCACGTGCCCCTGCTCCTGGTCTTCGAACTAGTCATTAATGGTAGGCAACATAGGTACCCTTTTTCGGCTAAGCACATTTTCTACCAATTCCTATGATCAATCAACGTACGAGGACTACGATTCCATAGTTGTATTGGCATGGGAAAGATGATGCTATGGGAATGTTTGGAATGAAAGGACTTCGGCTTCGGCAAAGAAAAGATATGTTCATATGCTGTAGTTCCGAGTCATGCATTTCTTCCAGTCAGTAACAACGCCGCTAAGTACGAGGCACTCATCCATGGGCTTCGCATCGCCATAACGTTCTGGTGGTAAATGGTTCATGGAGATTTTCAACTCGTGGTCAACCAAGTGCAAAAGGAGTGGTCTTGTATTGGCGACAACATGGCTGCATATTGCCAGGAAGTCAGGAAATTGGAGAACAAATTCGACGGTCTAGAGCTAACACATATGCACCGTCGAGACAATGAAGCAGCGGATGAGTTGGTGCGGATGGGATCGAGTCGGGCACAAGAGCCGACCGGTGTTTTCTTCAAAAATTGCACAAGCCAGCTATCAAACAACCAACTCCACAAGATGAATAGCAAGAAGGTCATGCAGAAGAGGAGGTATTATCGATCAACCTTAGGTGGATGATCGCAGCCTAGCCAAATGCGTAAAACCTCGAAGCAAAAATTACAAGGTAGTCGGGGACGAGCTTTTTCGCAAGAGCTGTTATGGGGTACTGAGACGTTGCTTATCTGAGCAAGAATGCAAGGATCTGATGAACGACACCACTCGGGGGAGTGCGGGCATCATGCGGCCACAAGTTCCCTCTTAGGTAAAGCCTATCGGCAACGATTCTTCTGGCCGACTGCTGTCATAGATGCGGAAGATATAGTACGCAGGTTGGAGGGCAGTCAATTCTTTGTGCGGTAGATTCACATACCAGCCCAGGATCAGCAAGCCATACCGATCACCTGGCCCTTTCCCGCCTGGAATCTCGACATGGTGGGTTCTCTCTAGTGAGCCCAAGGTGGATTCACTCATATCTTCGTCGACATTGATAAGTTCACAAAATGGATTGAGACTAAACCAGTTGTGGGTATTGCAGCAGCCAAATCTCGCGAATTCTTCCGAGACATCATTGTTCGCTTTGGCGTGCCTAATCGTATCATCATCGACATCGGCTTTCAATTCAAAAGGAGCAAATTCCAAGATTGGGGCGAGGAGTTAGGAATCAAGATTTGCAATGCTTCGGTGGCACACCCTAAAAGCAATGGGCAAGTAGAGCATGCCAATGGGATGATCTTACATGGACTCAAAGCAAGAATTTTTGAATCGCCTCAAGCCATACGCTACGCTCTGAGTAAAGGAGTTGCCTTTGGTTCTTTGGGGTCTCAGGACAACCCAAGTCGAGTGACCGGATAGACACCCTTTTTCTAGTCTATGGCTCAGAAACGATTCTCTCGACTGAATTAAAGTTCCGGTCTCCGCGAGTTCAGAACTATGCCGACAGCCAGTTGGATGAGGGGAGAGTAGAAGACCTTGACTGGCTTGAAAAGGCCAGGGAAGCAGCAATGATCTAATCGGCCAAGTACCTAATGGGCTTGCGTCGCTATCATCATCACAATGTAGGGGGCCGTGCGTTCTCTAAGAAAGATCTGATCCTTTGAAGGAATCAGAAGCATGAGCACAAACTCTCCCCACTTTGGGAAGACACCTGTGTGATAGATGAGGTGACTCGCCCGTGGGCTTATCGACTCAGGCGTGCAGATGGATCGGACATGCCTAACACTTGGAACATCAAGCAGCCATGCACGACTTGTATTATGGTTTTCTGTAATATAAAAGCTTGTTTGACATGCTACTCAACCTTATATGACTAATCAGTATGTCGTGGGCTACACTAAATAGTGTGCACCCTATCTTATTAATAAAGTTGTTTCCTCTTTACATACGATTGTCGAAATTTTAGTATCATGAAATTCTTAGTAGTGGCGCCTTGATTTACAATTGACAATGTTTAGTCACTAGGTATGTGTTCGGGGAGAGAGAGCCAAGCGCCAATTCCTAGCACTCGGGGGCTGGACCAAGTCGGCAATAAGCGTTACACGAAAAGTATGATGACATGAGTACTCGGATAAACGACAGTAGTAGTACGGGGGATCAACACTTGTATACATGGTAGAACTGTTTCGGCAATGAGATAGAATTTACATATCCAGATTTTTTTACTAAAGTGGTGGAAGTTTCTTTAATTTCCTCCATTAGAGCAGAGGCTTCTTCTTCGGAGCAGGCGAAGCCCTCCTGTATGGCATCAAGGTCGAAATTGGGACAGTGCAGGTTGTCGTAGATGATTCCCATGCCCTTTTTTGCTGCAGGAGCATCAGATGAGTCATCTGCAGCACGCTTAATCGGTGCCTCCTTTTGGCTGGGGGCCTCGAGAACAGGATAAACCGAGAAGAATGATGCACGATCCTGTAGAAAGTTTGGCCAGGTCATTCATGATGGGATTCCTTGATATCAATTATAATTGAAAGAAAGAATGTTCTTTACTTACTAACGGAGGTGGGTTCGACAAACGATATGGACTTGGGCTGTCACCATTATCAATAAGTATGCTTGGGATGAAAAGGTCAGCCACTCGATCGACTAGGGATTTCCGGGAGAGCTTGTCTTCGCTTTCCCGAGTGGTATCTTTAGACCCCGAATATTCGAACCCGAGGTGCACTCTCCCTTTGAGGGGTTGGACACAGCGGAAGCTGTGGTTTGTAACTACTCCGACGCCGGTTAGCCCCTAGGCTTTCAACTCCCCAAGGAGAGGAACCAGTTCTCTAACTTGGCAATCTTCGCTCTCGATGAGAGGGGAGGACTAAGAAGTGCATACTGTGGGACAATTTCCTGTGAACGATGGAAGGACCGGTGGAATATTGGCGCAATAGAACCATTCGACATGCTAGCCCTTGTTTGAGGTTTTCATGGGATGATCGAAGTAGAATTTCTTGTCCCCTTCCTGCAATTGGAAACCAGCGCCTCCCACCACTATTGGGGCTGTTTTGCTGGGGAAGGGCTTGAGAAGGAAAGGAGATCTAAAAAGGTCGAAGTGGGGTGCAATCCCAAGATATGCCTTGCAAACATGAAGAAAAATGGCGATGGAAAGATGGAGTTGGGGTTGAGATGAGTCAACTTGATCCCACAAAAATGCAGAATCCCCCTAAGGAAGGGGAGCAGGAGAGGCGAAGGCCGCAAAGGAAGAAGGATTCGAAGACCACTACCTCATCAGAACGATGGATGGGGGAGGAGTCACCGTGGCGGTGTGCCACGAAATCTACTCCTCCGAGGGGAGCACGCCTGCGGATACGAGCCTTTGCAGCCGTCGGTCCGTGGTGATGGACATCATCCACTCCTTGGAGCTTTTGATCGCCTTGGTGGCGGCGGCAGACGGTGGAGCAATTGCTACATTGAGATCGGTGGTGGTGGAGCGTGTGAAGGAAGGATACCCTAGTGGCGGAGTTCGCTGGAGCGAATGAAACAGCTAACGTGAGAAATGGGCGGGGTAGAACGGCTCTTCCCTTGTCCCCAAATTTAATGGGCTATGGAGCGTATTTGGGCCGGGCCTTATTTGGTACTGAAATGTAGCTACATGGGCAGAAGTTAAGTCAAAACACTCAGGTTTGATGAGTGCTGTCCGCAAAGAGGAACGGTGAACTGCTAAATGAGGACTTGAGGTCTAGATTGGCCTATTCATTCGGATGGTGACAAAATCATTCGGGCTTCAACAGCAATACCAAAATCAAAGAGAGAGCAGTTTGGATTGCCCAAAAGATTTTCATTGATTAATGGCTCTTTGGCCTGATTACAAAAGGAAATTGCAGTGCAGCACAGTGAGTTAGGGCTCGTCGTTGACTTGCAAAGAAACAAAAAATTAACAAGAGAAATTACTCTGAAGGCCACTTCACATCGAGGATGGAAGCGACCATGAAGACCCGAGCTAGGTGGGTAGAGAGGGTGAATAGATGCTAAAAATTTTCGACGCTACCGTTTTCACCAAAACCCGAACAACTTGATAATCATGTGTACCCATAGCATGCATGACTAAGAGTCATGGAATATGTGGGAATTTTTTCATTCACAATGCTGGTTGTCAAGTGTCCAAAAGAAAGGAATCAATTCAAATGTTACTTTAGGAAAGGAGAGCAAGCCAAATGATCGAAGCCACTGTTAGAAATGTCGAATCACGCATGGAGCAAAAGATAGGAACACATGTGTTCAAAATCTCCAAGTCGTGAAAGTCAAAACTTCCCTAGAAATTCACCTTTTTCAAGAAATGCATGTTGATGTCTTTTTCAATTCTCCCCCTTTTGGCAATATAGATATCAAGAAAGTGAGGGAACAAGTACAAGGCATGATGCAAATGCAAGTCCTAGGGAGCTTTGAAAATTATGCATTTGAACGTGAAGAACGTGGCAATGATTCTTGAAGCAATACAAATTAGTTCGGTGGTCACTAGTTCAAAAGACACTAGTAAATCGAATTTTCATAGTGGAAGATGTGGCTTAGAAAATCATAACCAAATATCACGGCATGACAAGACATCAAAGCAACTTCAATAGAAGACCACATGCAACCTTTTGAAATCCAAGCAGCTTCAAATCAACAGCTCAACAAACTAGCATTTTTCTTTTTTATTTTTTTTTGAAGCATCCACAGGCTCAAAAAGAGCAATTGCTAGCAAGGCACATCCCAAGGATCACTGGAAATGGCCTTTTAGGTCACTCTCCTCCTGTGTGTGTTTTTGCATTTTTGATTGAATTTAGGCGGGAGAGCCTCTAGCCTCGTACAAATAACTAATGGTGCCCAGCATTACACTGAAGGAATCACACGTCTTGGCTATCCGATTTGTTTCCATGTTCATGCCTTTGGTGTGCAATGGCAAGCCATCTCATGAAGGATAACCAGTGAAAACTTTCCAAAACATGAAATTGCATATTTTGGTTTTAATTTACAAGAGCAAGATTTGGCAAACAAAAAATTTCACCAAGTTGCAAGGATGACTGAAAGAAGACTGCAGACGCCTCATCGAGCAACAACATTCAGAAAGTGAAAATATCATGCCACATCAAAGTTTTTGGAAAAACCAAAAGCAATGCCATTTTTGGATTAGACACCAATTGAGCGAGTTAGCACAAGCTGAAATGTGAATAGCCTCGACATCTTGCAAAGCCTAAATTCAAAAGCATAATAGAAAAAACTACAACGCAAAATAAGTCATGCTGGATTAGGAGCAACCAACCGCTGAGCTGAGGCGGGTACATCCTGTCCACGCTTCTTACCCTTCTTGCCATTCCTCCACTATGGAGTTGTTCCTCACGTCGCGGACGCCCGCATCTGTAACCAAATCGGCAAAATCTGCCATTCCTGAGGATGACGCTGCTCACGTCCCAAATCGGCAACAGGATGAACAGCAGAAGGCTGTGCTCCAAGTCCTGGTCGTGCAACCACCGGCCTAGCCTAAGGAGGAACGAATCTAGGTGCAAGTTTTATAGGAGGTCCTTGAATTCTAGCATGTTTTCTGCACTCCTCAGTGCTTCCTTAGCACGACGGAAACAGTTCTACTCGGTGTGTCCTATCCTATCATAGAAGGTGCAAACTACCCCTCTGCCATTTCCAAGAGCAGGAGTGGTACGAGGAACTCTCTTCGTAGTTGGACTTTGTGGAGTTTTCTTCCGAGACTAAACAGACTGTGTGTGTAAGGACTTTCTCTAATGATCCCTGCGGACCTGAAAATAGTAGTCTCAAGAACACTGTCCCTAAGAACTCTAGGACTCTAGGTTGGTGTCTCTTGATGTTTTCTAGCCAATTGTAACTTAGACTTCTACCCCTTGATATCTAGCTTTTGTCAAGTATCAAGTTCAGCTCCCGTTTGCCCCTAACAAACTTCTCAAGAGTGCTCATGTGGTACTCACACTCTTGATGGAGTTGGGGATGAAACTCGCAAGAAGAGGATGAGTCCAAAGAGTCCTTGCTATCATTTGTAACCTTTCTCAAGGCTTTGCGATACTTCTCACCTAGGATCTTAACTTCTCTATTGAGAGTCTGACAGGAAAGACAGTTAGCATTTTGGGCTTGGGTTAACATACCCTCAAATCTATCACTCATGTCCTGTTAGATCCTACCCATCTACCCATCAAGCTCAAAGCATCGATCACACACAGAGGCATCAAGAATAATATCATTAAGCTCATAAATCTTAGCTTGCAAGTTCAAATTCTCAAGCTTCAACAGTGTGCCATCTTGGCATGTAGAATCAATTGAGTGGAAGCTACAACTCTCATCTGAGTTAACTGGATCATTAGGTGGAGCATGATCGCTACTGACCACAACTGGACTGATTGAGTCCTTAAATTAGTGTGCAGAGGAATCAGGATAAAGCATGTTAGGGTTCATTAAGCAGATAGACTCTAGATCAGAAGTGACAAGGAACAAATTCTTCCTAGTGTCATTTAGTTCTGATACAAGTTTAACATTAACTTCGTTAAGTTTTTCAATCAAATAAGCACCCTATCATGAGTTGTTCTTAATTCATTGAAATCTGTCATGACCCTATCAAACTCTAATAACCCATCAGAGTCAACAGGCTCGGGAACAATCCTACATTTTTCATTCTCTAGTTGGGTAGTGACATTCTTTTAATACATCTTCAATTCATCGAATTCTAGAGTGAGTTTCCCACAATCAGAGCAAGCAGCAGGTTTAGCATTTTTTAGTTGAAGTTCAAGGGCATTTTTCTTGGCCAAGACCCTACTGTATTTGTCATCAATTGTAACTAAAGCTTCCAAGAGTTCAGAATAGGAGGGACCTTGTTCATCAGTTACCTTATCATCATCGGTGTGGTAGATGTCTGAGTCGCTGTAGCCGTGTGCCATGAAGCACAAGCCGGTGTAGTCGACGTCGTCGTTCTCCGGCGGCTCATCCTCACCATCATCCGAGTGTCATCCTCCTTGTCGGAGATGATGACTTCTTCTAGAGCGTCCAGCACCTTCTCGACCATGCGTCGTCCCTTCATCAACTGCTTAGGTGGCTTCTTCTTGTCACCTCCACCACCGGTCTTCGTGTTGCGGTTTTTCTTGACGTAGGCGTTCTGTGCTGGCGCGATATAGTCGTTCCGCTCCTATCCTCCGGACTTGGGTAATCACGCTTCATGTGGTTGAGACCACTACAGCTGAAGGACCTCATAATGCCTCTCCTCCGATAGGTCACTCGCCTGTAAGCATGTGAAAACTTCCTAGCCAACAGGGCAAGCTGCTACTCTGGAATCTTGTCCATTTGATCATTGGAAAGCTCACAAAGGGCAGAGAAGGAGAAATTGGTAACATTGAAAGAACTGTGACCAGAGGGGTCAGCTATCAATGTTGTGGATGAGGAACTGGGCTCTTTCGGGAGATGCTCAAGTTCGTGCGTCTTCAGACTAGCATAGAGCGCTTCCAAGGTTAGCGTCGAGAGATCGGCTGCCTGTCGGATTGTAGTCACCTTCACATTCCAGACCTTAAGATCTAAAGCAGAGAGAAGGTTCCTGGCGATCTCCTAATCAGTACATTTGACTTCAACTGAACGGAGATCAAGAATCTTGATGAAGCGGAAGAAACATGAGTCAAGTGTTTCACCCGGCTTTTGAGTAAATCGATTGTACTCCCTTTTATGTTGTTCTTGTCTCAGCACATTAACAATGAGTCATCCCCTCTTGGTAAGCTTGGAGGGTCGTCTAGATTTTGTGGGTTGTAGTGATGTCCGACACCCGCTCGTACTCCCCTCGGCTAAGACCTTGAATCTGAAAATTTTGAGCTTTTGCATTAAGCTTCACATCGGCTTGATACGCGGCCATCACCTCCTTGGTATTAAGCCAAACATTGTAGCCCCGAGCCATCACATATGTCTCCATCATAGCCTTCCAATAGGACGGCTCTGGAGGACACGGGGGATTTGATGGAATACTTCTCCGCCATAGCTCAAATAGCAATATGGATCAGCTTCAAAAATTGGTCAAGATTTCCAAAGAAACACCAAACCAAATACTCTGATACCAGTTGAAAACCCGAGCTAGGCGGCTAGAGGGTCAATAGGCGCCACAAATTTTCGACACTACCGTTTTCACCAAAACACAAACAACTTAACAATTATGCGTACCGATAGCATGCATGACTAAGAGTCATGGAATATGTGGAAATTTTTTCATTCACAATCCTGATTGTCAAGTGTCCAAAAGAAAGGAATCAATTCAAATCTTGCTTTAGGAAAGAAGACCAATCCTAATGATCAAAGCCACTTTTAGAAAAGCAAAAGCAGGTTCTTCAGAATTTTTTCTCAATTGGAGCAGAGAGATGGTGGCTTTCTGTTGCTCCAACAATTGTGGAAATTTTTATCCCAATGAAACCATGAGTCGTGAAGCAGTACAACAAAAATTTCCTCAAGACTCATTGCACAGAAAATATGAGAATCATAAACCACGAACTGTCAAAAACTTCAACCAGAAAGTTTGGGGCTCGATTTTCAACTCATAGAACCAGTGGACTTCAAAGTTTTACCACAGATGGGTATATGAGTCACACATCTTTTCCAACTAGAATCATCCCAAAATGATTTTTCTAGTTTTTTCTAAAAATCATTATAGAACGCTGCGCGGAAGGTTTCTGGACAGATTAGCAACAAGTCAAAAACATGATCTCTTGCATCCATATGGTTGAATAGTGTGTATAAAAACATATTAGCAACCTCAAGACATCATAGGCCACCAATAAACTGCAAGAAATTGTCCAAGTTCTTCTCAAAACAAGAGCTCCAAAACGGAAAACGCAAATAAGAAAAACAAGGAGCAAATCAATGCAAGATACTCGTGGAGAAAAGTTGGGGGATTATAAATCACACTCCATGTGGTCGCAAGCACTCTAAGTGCCACGCAAAACACACCCAACTCACCCTCTCTAAGGGGATGAGGAGGACGTGCTCCCCTCCCTCTCTATTTATAGCCCAAGTGTGAGATGCCCTAAACCCTAGAGCTCATCTCTACCATTCATTTCAGGATGAGTGGTGTACAATTCACACACTACAAGGTACATTCCCCGGAGGGAATATACTCCACATATTTCTTCGGGAAATATCTTCGTGTAGTTTCATCGATCGCCAGCCCAAGCATTGGCCCACCGGTCAGATCAACTTTGCCACCAGGTTACCGACGCATCATCCTCAAGCTTCCTCAGATTCCTTGCACTGCCTAAGCTTCTCGAGTACACCAGCTCATGTGACCGCGAGGTCATCGAACCCGGTCGCCTGCACGCCTCCGGACACACCAGCCTCCAGCTGTCCCCGCAAAGCGTCAGCCACGTACCCACCGATACGTGCATCACTGAGGTGAACACACACGAAACTAACACACCTTATCTCACCTGCAATGTTAGTTCATCACAAAAGTACCAACATAATAATCCATTCATGACATCACAATTAGCACGCCCTAACACACCACGTGTCAGCTTAACAAATTCCACCGGACCACGTTCGATCAAAACTATTACCTTACCCAAGCTCAGCACAATGGTCCGGTTCCAATTCCATGGCAATTTCCACAAATGCACCATTTAATAATTCTTCAAAACACTTCATATTTCATCTTGTCACAAATATTAATCATCAAACCGGGGTACCCTCCACATGGGTCTCAACAGACCAATGCATCCTTCAATGGGGTGCGCGCTAGGAAGAGCCGCGGGTGACCGAGTGTTGGGATATGCCCAATGAAAATTATGAGTCGTATATGATGCGGGCCCACGGTTAGCATGTAATACATATGATGTGGACCCAAACCTTATTGGGCCTCTAGCGTAGAGGGCCCAATAGTGAGCGCTATATAAAGGGATGTGCTGGAGAGGTCGACATATGCCTGCCCGCAAGTTTGCCCTCTCAACAAAGCCCAAGCTGTCATCTCTCCCAAGCGTCTGTGTGCCGGTGCTAGCACACTGTGGATGGATGGATTCCAATCCCTATATGTGTGGATACCGTAGAGGCTACACCCTGTGGCACTAGTCGATGCAAATCTGAGGAGGAGATGCAATCTGCGAGCGGACAGATTTCGGACACTATCTTGCTTCATCGATTCCCATTGATCTAGAAGGCGTTTTTGGACGACACTAAATGCGTTACAAGGATAATCTTGTGAGCTTTCCAATGAGTGGTAGAACGTCAAAAATGGAGCTCGGATATGGCTGGGGCATCCGTTCGAAGGTGTGCTGCGCGGGAAGGTCATGAATCCAGGCGAGAGCGCGTAGTACGTCGACGACCTCCACGGCATGGGGCCTTGGCACACCTCGTGGGACGTTGAAAAACAGCAAGGAGGAGGCGATGGGATCGCCGTGATCGACTACTTCCGTTCGATTACGTGCAGATTGGTGAACCGGCTTCATCGACTCGTGTTCCGCTGCACAGCGCGTCGTAAGGTAACTTGATCGGTGGTCATTTACTTGCAGGGTGTTCCTCGGTTTCCATGGTAGACTTTGATTCTTTGCTAGCGTAGCAATCCCGCGTTTCCCTTCAGTGGTATCAGAGCCATCCTGTTTAGTTCTTGATCCGGATTGGTCGCCTATGTGATATGCGAGGTAGTAGATTGGATCTATTGCGGATTCCTCGTTGTAGATGCGATCTGCTATAGATGAAATTGATTCACTAGGTTCATGACATGATCCGATGATGACGTGGTTTAGTAGATTTGATCTAATGTTTTTAGTTATATGATGACAAAAGACGGTGTCGGATTGATTTGATCTACTATTCTTTTGGGTGATTAATGAGATTAATCTTAGCCGAGTTGATTAGATCAGCATAGTCAACTGATATGATCAGTTTTGTTATATCCTGATAAGTTCAATCTTTGGCGTGTGTTGCTGACCAAGTTGGTTGACGCTGCTGCGTGGTGATGGTGTGCTGCCTGAGAGCTAGGTCGCTGCTTGGCAGGGCTTGGTGCTGCTCTGCATGGCTAGGTACTGCTCGCATGTATACACAGTTCGTGTTTGTGTGTGTGAGTCCGCCGCGCTGCATCCAGCTTGCATGCATAGAGGCATACGATGCTCTATAGTGCTGTTGCATGTGCATGTGGCCGAGTTGACTGGCTAATTAGATTAGTCTAGTCGGTGGCTTGATTAATATGATTAATCTCATTTTGGTTCTGCATGTGAGCACACGATTTGATCATTTGGGCTAATATTATTAGAACATCTAAATGTCGGCCAGCGTAAGCGGTGGTCTAGCCGATTTGATCGATAGATGGTTGCTGAGTCATGGTTAACGTGCAATAGTTGCACGAGTTAATAATGATCTTGATCACGATGAAAGACCAAACGTTGGTCGTCTTTGCTACTGGAAATCTTGTAGACGTGCGTGTTTATACTCAGACAGATCTGTATCGAGCAAATTGTTGCTCGAGATGCTGTTCGACACTGCTCGCCGACTGGTTGGGAGTGCTCGCCGACTAGTCAGAGTTGCTCGCCGACTGGTTGGAAGTGCTCGCCGGCTGGTCAGGACTGCTCGCCGCCTTGTTGGGACTGCTGGCCGATTGGTTAGGAGTGCTCGCCGACTGGTCAAGAGTAGCTCGAGTCATTCGCAGGCTGCTCGACACTGCTCGGTACCGTTCAGTTCTGCTTGGAGGAGCTCAATTTCGTCGGAGAGCTGGCCAGAGAGCCCCACTGAATGCTGGGATTTGGATCCCGAGCAACGGTTTAGCCACACTATCGATGGCTCCTGGAGTTGGAGGATAATACCGACGCCAACCACCTCGAGCGCTGGTTGTCTGGTAAGCTTCCCTTATTGCCATAATGCCTCGACGGTTGGTAGGGGCCATGGGGCCATTGAGTAGTCTGGTATTAGATTAATATGATTAATTCAATCGAATTGTCACGGGTAAGATTGTGAATAGGATTCACAGTTTGAACCATGCCAGCTAATTTGTCAGTATACTGTGTGCTTAATGGAATATTCATTGTGTCAATATGATTGGTCCGAAGCGGATTAATGTGATTAATTTGTTGGAATTTTCCATGGGCAAAATTTGTGCATATGTTTCACTGCTGGAAAATTGTTTCCACCACACGAACTATTTATGTGCCTTTTCATAATTGTTATGAGTTCACATTATTTGGTAGAATTTGATTATATGCATATGTATGTGAATAGTTTGATCCTCATGTATATGATGCATCTTTTAAAGGCTTACATATTAATTTGTGATACTTGAACAAAATCAAGTTGATTTTCTTTGTGGACAGGAATGGGCGCATAGTGATAATGATAACTGCATGTTGGGCCATACTGGTGCACAGTTTAAATACTGTATTTTCTGTGATGGTTTTTCTGCTCTGCTATTCTTTCATAGAATAGATTTTCCTCGAAATATTATTTCATACCCGTGCATTCACACGTATAGTGTTGGTTTGCTTATCGGAGTCATCTAAATAGGATTTGGGACTTCGGGGTATCAGGGTTGGGAGACAGGCATATGTTGCCATCCCAACAAATAAGAGTCACATACGTTGTGATTGGCAAGGAGTTGTCTTACCTATGTTGCGGGTTCAAGTGGTATTGACAAATCATTACCCGAACTGCAGTAACCATGGATCTTGTCCCATCACGAGTCATTAGAGGGAATGTGACTTGAGTGGAAGTATATTCGTTAAATTGGTAAAGGAGGTACGCACGTAAACATAATTTAATATTTGTTGATATACCTGATGCTTTACTTTTGAGCTATATCTTTGATTAGAGAATCTTGATATATGTATGATGATTGATATTATTTTGAGAATTGTTCTCTAGTTATTAGGAAGGAATATTTGTTCTAAAGAGTAGTAACTTGATGAACCAGTTTAAATGCAATCTGTATTGTAAGTGTTTATTAGAAGCACTGTATGATTTTCTTAGTGTTGACCGTCTCATTTTTGCCACTATGAAATCTGAGTTTTTATAGCAAGATGGAGTCATGGATATCTGCAATATGATTGTGGATTGGAAGGCATCTTTGAGAACCAGACAAGAGCTAAAGGAATTGAACCCTAAGTCATTGTTTGCGTGCATATTAGCACAAAAAGAAAATTCGGTCACCTGTTATATGTGGTCAATATGATTGATTACATTGGGCACTGGAAAATATGATTTTCCTTATAACTAATGGTTAGCTATTGATACGATTTTCAGTTGCTTTTCATCTGATGAATGGCTTAGAAAAATCACGGGCCGAGCTGCATATGAAACATGTTAGAACCAGAAAGCATTAACATCAGCATTAATCATGTGATAATGGTTTGAAAGATTGGTTGACTTATGAATGAGGCCGAGTAATGTGTGAAAGGGAAAGGTCATCTGGGACCTGGAGTACTAATCTAGACTTGTGAAGTCAAAGGTTGGCACTACCCTGACACGAAAGGATAGGATTCTAGAATAATGAGATGGGTGTAAAAGTTGTCTCGTTTGACGTTGACACACTTTAACAGTCCAAGCCCAACCCGAAGGATCATAGTCGGAATTAAATAATTGTTATTGTGAATTCAATATTTCAAAAGAAACACAATGACATAATTGTGCAAAAGAAACACAATGAGGTTAAATAATGAGTGGGAAATTGATTTGTCATATGGGCATGCTTCATTAATGAATGTATGTGTGTTATTAATACTGAAGACTTGTGATGTCATTGTGTTTCATTATCCATGATATGATACACTTTAGAAATAATTGTGCATATTTGAAATGTTCCATCTAGTCACAATTAAACCACCATATATGATATGAATCGGAAATTGTTCCGTGCTATTTATTGAAGTCTAGAATGTGGGGGCATGTGTAAGACGTCTGACGTCTGACAAGTTCACGATCGATTAAGATAAATGTTTCTTTGTGAGGTACAAAGTGTTTGTACGTATAGAAGGATAAAGAGCTGCAAAATGTTTGTTACTCGGAATGGTTTTATTTTCAAGAAATCGTTTCTTCCCAAATATTCAGTGAGAGCACGGTGTGACTCGGAGTTATTCGGGAATCATTAGAAAGTGCTGCAGTTCCGACTAAACTTTCACAATATGTACAAGTTGTTGTATGTTTTATGGAAGAACCAACCCTGCATTGGTCATAAAAGCCACATTAGTCACCTATATGACAGGGAAGACAATTGTTGTCGGACTATGATGAGCTTAAGACTGATGATGAAGCGTGATGGGCCTATATGCTGAAAGATGAATTTAGGACGAGCTGTATGTGGCAATTAAGTTTTAAACTTGATTGATTCGCTTGGTGCTGTCTAGATTTACCTAGCTACTGTTTCATATTTGATATGCTACATGAATATCAAAACGGCTCTCTCTGGTTGAGAACTAATTGAGAATGTGTTCTGATACAGCCTCAAGTTTTGATGATCGATAAAGTGATAGAGCATGCGAGTTTTTGAAACAATCATATCAGAGTTAAATATTTATTTTGATGTGTAGTCAAATTGTTTAGCTAGTTAATCAATGGCATGTGGGAGAGCACTAATTTTGCTTGATATTATATATGTATGATATATTGTTGATCGGAAATAATATTTCATGATTTTGGCATGAGGGCCTATAGGGATAGATCTGAAAGGGTAATTGGATTAGACAAATATGTTGATATGGTATTGAATGGTTCAACTGGGAATTTCTTTCTATGTATGTCACATTGGAGAGCAACATTCAGTATTAGATACTTGATGAGCTTAGTAATTGTCAAAAAAGGGGTTTTCATGCCCTGTGCATCAATGTGAATGTCACCGAATATGCAGATATCAATCTAATCCGGGTGAATGTCACTGGATGGTAAGAAACATTCTAAATGATGAGGACATCGCTGCATCGGATACACCCATGAGATCAATGACCAAAGTCCTTCCAACTGACCCGCGACCTTTGATCATCATGCAAGGACCAAACACACGAGCCAGTGCGCGACAAGTCAATTATCAGGTAAACTCGTTTCTTGGGTTAAATAATTATACTTTGGAGAATAGACTGCTACCTAATAATAATATTATGCATAGGAAGTTGAACAAGCACCAGCTACAAGGCACCAACGCACCAATAAAGTCTTAGCATGGTGGGAATGCAAAGGGATTCCACTCAGCCATCAATGACCAGTCTGAATTAAAAATGGCCTAGCGAATGCAAACGGACTCCGATTGGAACGTGTGAGCACTCATTGAAAAGATAACTTCGCTATCTTTCCAACGGATCCGGCCTCACCTTGAAATTCCAAGTGAGCTGGACGCAGCAGTCAAAAATATATCGTGGACAGAACCAGTCTTTTGCTCTTCTTGGGTGCTGCGTCTCCATTAATTCCTGCTGCGTGAGTGCACCTCCTAGAGTCATCTCCCTGCTCTATATAGGATAAGCATCTTGTCTGGGATAAAATCACGGCCCATTGCCATGGCCCACTCCCTGACGGCCCAGTCGAACAGCCTACCAGGGCCCAGCACCCTGGAAGGTTCTATCTGGCCCATGAGCATCCTGCCGAACAGCCTCCTGGCTGGCACGGTGCGTAACGGCCTAGGATTCGTGTTCGAGTCCGACTCGAACAGAGTTCTGCACGGCTACGTGAAGACCCGGACGTAGTTTCCCGGATTGGACTAGGAGTCGTGATCCCCAAGACTAGGAGTATGCCTTATCTGGCTCGGGATATATTTGGCATATCGAGTTCGTTATGATCTCGTAGTTAGCCCGGCCCGATATTCCCTCGGTAGGTCGGTTTTGTTTCGCACTATATAAACGAGGCCCCTACGGCATGTTTAGGGGCCAAGCCATCATCTGATAGCGCAAACAATATTGATTTGTTGCATACCACTCGTCGAGATTTGTTCATCTCGTCGAGCCACCTCTTGTAATCACCTTCGATATATAAGAAAGGCTGGACGTAGGGCTATTATCTCTCCCGAGAGGCCCGAACCAGGATAAAAACCCCCGTCTCCCTGTTCGCTGTTGTTCATCTTGTTCGGCGTGTCTCCTATCTCCTTCCTAAAGAACCTTAGTTGACTTGGGTCAATATCCCAACCGTCGACAGTTGGCGCCGACCGTGGGGACACCGCATATCGAGCATGTCAAACTCCGTCAGCGACACAGAGATGCATCCTGAGGATTATGACTCAGAAGGGCAGGATGTCTCATCCCCTGTCGGACCCGACCGATCTGTTCGGTCTCGAACACTTTTCATATCTACATTGTAGCCCCGAGCCATCACATATGTCTCCATCCTAGCCTTCCAATAGGAAAAATCGGCCCTGGAGAACATGGGTGGTTGGGTGGAATACTTCTCCGCCATAGCTTAAATAGCAATATGGATCGGCATAAAAAATTAGTCAAGATTTGCTAAGAAACACCAAAACAAATGCTCTGATACCAGTTGAAAACCTGAGCCAGGCGGCTAGAGGTTGTTCAATAGGCGCCACATATTTTTGACCCTACCGTTTTCACCAAAACCCAAACAACTTGACAATTATGTGTACCCATAGCATGCATGACTAAGAGTCATGAAATATGTAGGAATTTTTTCATTCACAATCCTAATTGTCAAGTGTTCAAAAGAAATGAATCAATTCAAATCTTGCATTAGTAAAGAAGACCAGGCCTAATGATCAAAGCCACTTTCAGTAAAGCAAAAGCAGATTCTTCAGAATTTGTTCTCACTTGGAGCAGAGAGATGGTAGCTTTCCGTTGCTCCAACAATTGTGGAAATTTTTATCCCAATGAAACCATGAGTCGTGAAGCAGTACACCAAAAATTTCCTCAAGATTCCTTGCACGGAAAATATGAAAATCATACACCACGAGCTTTTAAAAACTTCGAGTAGAAAGTTTGTGGCTCGATTTTCAGCTCATAGCTCCAAAATGGAGAAACCAGTGGACTTCAAAGTTTAACCACATATGAGTATATGAGTCACACATCTTTTTCAACTGGAATCATCCCAAAATTATTTTTCTAGTTTTTTCTAAAAATCGTGTACCGACCGCTGCGCGGAAGAAAGTTTCTGGAAAGATTAGCAACAAGTCAAAAAGTTGATCTCCTGCATCTCATATGGTTGCAAAGTGTGTATAAAAACATATTAGCAACCTCAAGGCATCATAGACCACCAATAAGCAGCAAGATATCAGCCAAGTTCTTCTCAAAACAAGAGCTCCAAAAAGAGAAACGAAAATAAGAAAAACTAGGAGCAAATCAATGCAAGATACTCATGGAGAAAAATGATTTCATTGCATAGAAGTTGGGGGATTACAAATCACACTCCATGTGGTCACAAGCACTCTAAGTGCCACCCAAAACACACACAACTCACCCTCTCTATTTCTAAAATTTTCAGCTCTAAGGGGATGAGGAGGAGGTGCTCCCCTCCCCCCTATTTATAGCCCAAGGGTGAGATACCCTAAACCCTAGAGTTCATCTCCACCATTCATTTGAGGATGAGTGGTGTACAATTCACACACTACAAGACACACTCCCCAGAGGGAATATTCTCCACATATTTCTTCAGGAAATACCTTCGTAGTTTTGTCGGTCGCCAGCCCAAGCCTCGGCCCATCGGTCAGATCAACTTTGCCACCAGTTACCGACGCTGCATCCTCAAGCTTTCTCGGATTCCTTGCACTGCCTAAGCTTCTCGAGTACACCACCTCATGTGACCGCCAGGTCATCAAACCCCGCCTGCACACCTCTGGACGCACCAGCCTCCACCTGTCCTCGCAAAGCGTCAGCCACGTACCCGCCGATAACTGCATCACTGAGGTGAACACACACGAAACCAACACACCTTATCTCACCTGCAAGGTTAGTTTATCACAAAATTACCAACATAATAATCCATTCATGACATCACAATTAGCACGCCCTAACACACCACGTGTCAGCTTAAGAAATTCCACCGGACCACGTCCAGTCAAAACTATTACCTTACCCAAAGCTCAGCATAATGGTCCGGTTCCAATTCCACGGCAATTTCCACAAATGCGCCATTTAATAATTCTTCAAAACACTTCAAACTTCATCTTGTCACAAATATTCATCATCAAACCGGGGTACCCTCCACATGGGTCTCAACAGACCAGTGCATCCTTCAAGGGGGTGCGCCGTGTATTGGGATATGCCCAGTGAAAATTATGAGTCGTATATGATGCGGGCTCATGGTTAGCGTGTAATACATATGATGTGGACCCAAACCTTATTGGGCCTCTAGCGTAGAGGGCCCAATAGTGAGCGCTATATAAAGGGAGGTGCTGGAGAGGTCGGCATATGCCTGCGAGCAAGTTCTCCCTCTCAACAAAACCCTAGCCGTCATCTCTCCAATGCGTCTGTGTGCTGGTGCTAGCACACTGTGCATGGACGGACTCCAATCCCTGTTTGTGCGGATACCGTAGACGCGCTACACCCTGTGGTGCTAGTTGATGCAAATCTGAGGCGGAGATGGAATCTGCTGGCGGACAGATTTTGGACGCGATCTTCCTTCATCGATTCCCGTTGATCTAGAAGGAGGTTCTGGACGGGACTAAATGAGTTAGAAAGATAATCTCGTGAGCTTTGCAACGAGTGGCAGAACGTCAAAAACGGAGCCCAGTTGTGGCCGGGGCATCCGTTTGAAGGTGCGCTGCACGGGAAGGTTCGCGAATCTTGGCGAGCACGCGTAGTACGTCGACAATCTCCACGGCATGGGGATCGGCCGTGGCACACCTCGTGGGATGTTGACAACCAGCAAGGAGGAGGCGATGGGATCGCCATGATCGACTACTTCCGTACGATTACGTGCAGATTGGTGAACCGGCTTTATTGACTCGTGTTCCGCTGCACAGAGCGTCCTAAGGTAACTTGATCTGTGGTCATTTACTTGCAGGGTGTTCCTCGGTTTCCGCGGTAGAATTTGATTTGTTGCTAGCGTAGCAATCCCATGTTTCCCTTCAGTGGTATCAGAGCCATCCTGCTTAATTCTTGATCCGGATTGGTCGCCTATGTGATATGCGAGGTAGTAGATTGGATCTATTGCCGATTCCTCATTGTAGATGCGATCTGCTATAGATGAAATTGATTCACAAGGTTCATGAGATGATCCGATGATGACGTTGTTTAGTAGATTTGATCTGATGTTTTTAATCATATGTTGACAAAAGATGGTGTCAGATTAATTTGCTTTTGGGTGATTAATGAGATTAATCTTAGTTGACTTGATTAGATCAACATAGTCAACTGATATGATCAGTTTTGTTATATCCTGATGAGTTCAGTCTTTGGCGTGTGTTGCTGACTTAGTTGGTTGAGGCTGCTGCGTGGTGATGGTGTGCTACCGGAGAGCCAGGTCGCTGCTCGGCAGGGCTCGGCGCTGCTCTGCGTAGGGGTGGCACACGAGCTCATTTCGAGCTTTTTCTAAAATTAACACAGATGGATTCTATATAATTTTAGTTATTTTTTGAGGGTAAATTTACAACCGAGCCCACGAGCCGAGCCGGAGCCGAGCCGAAGTGCATTTGGTGTTTGTCCAAAATTGAATAATTATAATGTTAGAACAATCCAGAATTGAATCGGATGTAATTTGAAACTGAGCCAAAAATTCAGAAAAAAAGCTCGTGTGCCAGCAGTACTCTGCGCGGCTAAGTACTGCTCGCATGTATACACTGTTCGTGTTTGTGTGCGAGAGTCTGCTGCGCTGCATCCAGCTTGCATGCATAGATGCATACGATGCTATATAGTGCTGCTGCATGTGCATGTGGCCGAGTTGACTGGCTAATTAGATTAGTCTAGTCGGCGGCTCGTTTAATATGATTAATCTCATTTTGGTTCTGCATGTGAGCACACGATTTGATCAGTTGAGCTAATATAATTAGAACATCTAAGTGTCGGCTAGAGTAACCGGTGGTCTAGCCGATTTGATTAGTTAGATGGTCGCTGATTCATGGTTAACGTGCAATAGTTGCACGTGTTAATAATGATCTTGATCATGATGATAGACCAAACGTTGGTCGTCCTTGCTGCTGGAAATCTTGTAGACATGCGTGTTTATACTCGGAGCGATCCGTATCAAGCAAATTGTTGCTCGGGATGCTGTTCGGCACTGCTCTTCGTCTGGTTATAGCTGCTCGCCGACTGGTTGGGAGTGCTCGCCGGCTGGTCAGAGCTGCTTGCCGACTGGTTGGGAGTGCTCGCCGGCTAGTCAGTTCTGCTCGCCGATTGGTCAGAGCTGCTCGCCGCCTGAATGGGACTGCTCGCCGATTGGTTAGGACTGCTCGCCGGCTGGTCAAGAGTAGCTCGAGTCATTCGCTGGCTGCTCGGTATTGCTCAGTACCGCTCAGTTCTGCTTGGAGGAGCTTGAGTTGGTCAGAGAGCTGGTCAGAGAGCCCCACTACATGCTGGGATTTGGATTCCGAGCAACAGTTTAGCCACACTATTGATGGCTCCTGGAGTTGGAGGATAATACTGACGCCAACTGCCTCGAGCGCTGGCTGTCTGGTAAGCTTCCCTTATTGCCATAATGCCTCGACGGTTGGTAGCGGCCATTGGGCCATTGAGTAGTCTGGCGTTAGATTAATATGATTAATTCAATAGAATTGTCATGGGTAAGATTGTGAATAGGATTCACAGTTCGAACCATGCCAGCTAATTTGTCAGTAAACTGTGTGCTTAATGCAATATTCATCGGGTCAATATGATTGGTCCGAAGATGATTAATGTGATTAATTTGTTGGAATTTTTCATGGGCAAAATTTGTGCATATCATTCACTGCTGGAAAATTGTTTCCACCACACAAACTATTTATGTGCCTTTTCATAATTGTTATGAGTTCACATTATTTGGTAGAATTTGATTATATGCATATGTTTGTGAATAGTTTGATCCTCATGTATATGATGCATCTTTTAAAGGCTAATATATTAATTTTGTGATACTTGAGCAAAATCAAGTTGATGGCTCTGTGGACAGGAATGGGCGCATAGTGATAATGATAACCGCGAGTTGGGCCATACCGTGCACAGTTTAAATAGTGTATTTTCTATGATGGTTTTTCTGCTATGCTATTCTTTCATAGAATAGATTTCCCTCGAAATATTAACTGTACGATGCCCTTCCAATTGCTGCACCTATTGTCTTGTAAGTTGGCGGATAAGTTCATGACAAGTCAGGGGCGCCGTCTTCTATCTTGCACAATGGGGTGTGTAGCCTAACCCGTGCATTCACACGCATAGTGTTGGTTTGCTTATCGGAGTCATCTAAATAGGATTTGGGACTTCGGTGCATCAGGGTTGGGAGACAGGCATATGATGCCACCCCAACAAACAAGAATCACATACAATGTGATTGGCAAGGAGTTCTTACCTATGTTGCGGGTTCAAGTGGTATTGACAAATCATTACCCCGAACTGCAGTAACCATGGGTCTTGTCCCATCGTGAGTCATTAGAGGGAATGTGACTTGAGTGGTAGTATCTTTGCTAAATTGTTAAAAGAGGTGCGCACGTAAACATAGTTTAATATTTGTTGATATACTTGATGCTTTACTTTTGAGCTATATCTTTGATTAGAGAATCTTGATATATGTATGATGATTGATATTATTTTGAGAATTGTTCTCTAGTTATTAAGAAGGAATATTTGTTCTAAAGAGTAGTAAGTTGATGGACCAATTTAAATGCAATCTATATTGTAAGTGTTTATTAGAAGCACTGTATGATTTTCTTAGTGTTGACCGTCTCATTTTTGCCACTATGAAATCTGAGTTTTTATAGCAAGATGGAGTCATGGATATCTGCAATATGATTGTGGATTGGAAGGCATCTTTGAGAACCAGACAAGAGCTAAAGGAATTGAACCCTAAGTCATTGTTTGCGTGCATATTAGCACAAAAAGAAAATTCGGTCACCTGTTATATGTGGTCAATATGATTGATTACATTGGGCACTGGAAAATATGATTTTCCTTATAACTAATGGTTAGCTATTGATACGATTTTCAGTTGCTTTTCATCTGATGAATGGCTTAGAAAAATCACGGGCCGAGCTGCATATGAAACATGTTAGAACCAGAAAGCATTAACATCAGCATTAATCATGTGATAATGGTTTGAAAGATTGGTTGACTTATGAATGAGGCCGAGTAATGTGTGAAAGGGAAAGGTCATCTGGGACCTGGAGTACTAATCTAGACTTGTGAAGTCAAAGGTTGGCACTACCCTGACACGAAAGGATAGGATTCTAGAATAATGAGATGGGTGTAAAAGTTGTCTCGTTTGACGTTGACACACTTTAACAGTCCAAGCCCAACCCGAAGGATCATAGTCGGAATTAAATAATTGTTATTGTGAATTCAATATTTCAAAAGAAACACAATGACATAATTGTGCAAAAGAAACACAATGAGGTTAAATAATGAGTGGGAAATTGATTTGTCATATGGGCATGCTTCATTAATGAATGTATGTGTGTTATTAATACTGAAGACTTGTGATGTCATTGTGTTTCATTATCCATGATATGATACACTTTAGAAATAATTGTGCATATTTGAAATGTTCCATCTAGTCACAATTAAACCACCATATATGATATGAATCGGAAATTGTTCCGTGCTATTTATTGAAGTCTAGAATGTGGGGGCATGTGTAAGACGTCTGACGTCTGACAAGTTCACGATCGATTAAGATAAATGTTTCTTTGTGAGGTACAAAGTGTTTGTACGTATAGAAGGATAAAGAGCTGCAAAATGTTTGTTACTCGGAATGGTTTTATTTTCAAGAAATCGTTTCTTCCCAAATATTCAGTGAGAGCACGGTGTGACTCGGAGTTATTCGGGAATCATTAGAAAGTGCTGCAGTTCCGACTAAACTTTCACAATATGTACAAGTTGTTGTATGTTTTATGGAAGAACCAACCCTGCATTGGTCATAAAAGCCACATTAGTCACCTATATGACAGGGAAGACAATTGTTGTCGGACTATGATGAGCTTAAGACTGATGATGAAGCGTGATGGGCCTATATGCTGAAAGATGAATTTAGGACGAGCTGTATGTGGCAATTAAGTTTTAAACTTGATTGATTCGCTTGGTGCTGTCTAGATTTACCTAGCTACTGTTTCATATTTGATATGCTACATGAATATCAAAACGGCTCTCTCTGGTTGAGAACTAATTGAGAATGTGTTCTGATACAGCCTCAAGTTTTGATGATCGATAAAGTGATAGAGCATGCGAGTTTTTGAAACAATCATATCAGAGTTAAATATTTATTTTGATGTGTAGTCAAATTGTTTAGCTAGTTAATCAATGGCATGTGGGAGAGCACTAATTTTGCTTGATATTATATATGTATGATATATTGTTGATCGGAAATAATATTTCATGATTTTGGCATGAGGGCCTATAGGGATAGATCTGAAAGGGTAATTGGATTAGACAAATATGTTGATATGGTATTGAATGGTTCAACTGGGAATTTCTTTCTATGTATGTCACATTGGAGAGCAACATTCAGTATTAGATACTTGATGAGCTTAGTAATTGTCAAAAAAGGGGTTTTCATGCCCTGTGCATCAATGTGAATGTCACCGAATATGCAGATATCAATCTAATCCGGGTGAATGTCACTGGATGGTAAGAAACATTCTAAATGATGAGGACATCGCTGCATCGGATACACCCATGAGATCAATGACCAAAGTCCTTCCAACTGACCCGCGACCTTTGATCATCATGCAAGGACCAAACACACGAGCCAGTGCGCGACAAGTCAATTATCAGGTAAACTCGTTTCTTGGGTTAAATAATTATACTTTGGAGAATAGACTGCTACCTAATAATAATATTATGCATAGGAAGTTGAACAAGCACCAGCTACAAGGCACCAACGCACCAATAAAGTCTTAGCATGGTGGGAATGCAAAGGGATTCCACTCAGCCATCAATGACCAGTCTGAATTAAAAATGGCCTAGCGAATGCAAACGGACTCCGATTGGAACGTGTGAGCACTCATTGAAAAGATAACTTCGCTATCTTTCCAACGGATCCGGCCTCACCTTGAAATTCCAAGTGAGCTGGACGCAGCAGTCAAAAATATATCGTGGACAGAACCAGTCTTTTGCTCTTCTTGGGTGCTGCGTCTCCATTAATTCCTGCTGCGTGAGTGCACCTCCTAGAGTCATCTCCCTGCTCTATATAGGATAAGCATCTTGTCTGGGATAAAATCACGGCCCATTGCCATGGCCCACTCCCTGACGGCCCAGTCGAACAGCCTACCAGGGCCCAGCACCCTGGAAGGTTCTATCTGGCCCATGAGCATCCTGCCGAACAGCCTCCTGGCTGGCACGGTGCGTAACGGCCTAGGATTCGTGTTCGAGTCCGACTCGAACAGAGTTCTGCACGGCTACGTGAAGACCCGGACGTAGTTTCCCGGATTGGACTAGGAGTCGTGATCCCCAAGACTAGGAGTATGCCTTATCTGGCTCGGGATATATTTGGCATATCGAGTTCGTTATGATCTCGTAGTTAGCCCGGCCCGATATTCCCTCGGTAGGTCGGTTTTGTTTCGCACTATATAAACGAGGCCCCTACGGCATGTTTAGGGGCCAAGCCATCATCTGATAGCGCAAACAATATTGATTTGTTGCATACCACTCGTCGAGATTTGTTCATCTCGTCGAGCCACCTCTTGTAATCACCTTCGATATATAAGAAAGGCTGGACGTAGGGCTATTATCTCTCCCGAGAGGCCCGAACCAGGATAAAAACCCCCGTCTCCCTGTTCGCTGTTGTTCATCTTGTTCGGCGTGTCTCCTATCTCCTTCCTAAAGAACCTTAGTTGACTTGGGTCAATATCCCAACCGTCGACAGTTGGCGCCGACCGTGGGGACACCGCATATCGAGCATGTCAAACTCCGTCAGCGACACAGAGATGCATCCTGAGGATTATGACTCAGAAGGGCAGGATGTCTCATCCCCTGTCGGACCCGACCGATCTGTTCGGTCTCGAACACTTTTCATATCTTGGACGGAGGTCTCTGCTTACGTCCCAGAGATGGCGTCAGATCACACTCCCGTCATTGACGATGACTACGGAACCAATGATCTCTACGACGGTTTAGATCTATCGGATTCCAAGGCTATGTCGGTGGATTCCACCTGTGGTGACACAGCGATGACACCGTCTAGCATACCCTGTCGCTGCCCCCGCAGCGTTAACATGGCCGATGCAGGAATCTCTGAGAATCCTGCACGGGCTGTGGCGGCTGGCGAGGTCGGGCAGATTAATTCTGCCCGGCATCAAGATGAGGCTGCGCTGGTTGCTCGCGAGCAAGAGGTCATTCGCCGCAGCCTCGACGATTCCATCAATCAGACCGTGGCGCGGTTTCGCGATCGGTGCAAGCGACAGCGTCGCGATCCCCCTCGCGTGCCCACGCCAAGTCTCCCGGCAGAAGTTTCTCCTGTTCGGGTCAACTCCCCACGTGATAGGACCCCAGTCGGGCAGAACGCGGATGCTTCAGGGATCCCAGGACCCCTCAATTAGAGTCGGGAACGACTAGAGGCCATGGCTTCGGTGCTTAGATCCACCAATCAGGCTGACCTCGCCCGTATGGGCGACGCTGTTGCAACTCACTTAGAGAGACTGGCTGACGGCCTAAAATCCTTAGGCGAAGTCAACAACTCCTCCAGGCAGCGCAGCCAAACTGCCCAAAATGACTCTGACAGCTCTGACCGATCGCGTGACCCTCGTCACCGTCGAAGGACCACTGTCCACGAATAGGCTACCCGTGGTCGCCGTCGCTCGCCGAGTCCTCGCGGTCATCGCGACCACAGGGGCAAGCGCGCACGCGATGATCACGGACGGTCCCCTCGTGAGGAGCGCGTTGTCGCGACCACGAGGAAGGAGCGCGGTGGGTTGTCCCGGAGAGAGTTTCTCCAGGCCGAATCCTCCCGTTCAGCAAGAATTCCTTCGCGCGACAGGACCAACGTCTTCTCGAGACTAGGTTCTGCCGGGGAAGGTGGTTGGTCTTATGCCTTGGCCTGCAAGGCTTTTTCTGATGAGCTTCGCGCTGTCAGGTGGCCTTCTAAGTTCAAGCCCGGTCACATTGAGGTACAATGGGACCCAGAACCCAGAAGAGTTCCTTTCCATTTATGCTACAGCCATCATGGCAGCCGGGGGTGACGAGCTCGTCATGGCTAATTACCTCCCGACTGTCCTTGAGGGCGCTACCCGGACATGGCTGTTTAATCAGCAAGAGGGTTCCATCAGCTCTTGGAACCAGCTTTGTGACGCTCTGATAGCTAACTTCCAGAGCTGTTACGTGCGTCTGGGCAAGGAGGATGATCTGCACCAGATGATACAGATGAACGAGGAGACCCTCCGCAACTTTGTGAAGCGTTTCATTAAGATTCGCAACACGATCCCGAACATCTCGGACGAATCTGTTGTCCGTGCCTTCAAAAACGGAGTCCGCGACGAGCGGCTCACCCAGGATCTCGAGATCAATGAGACCTGGACCGCCAACGACCTGTTCAAGGTGGCCGAGCGCTATGCCAACGCGGCAGAGCGCGTTCAGTACAAGAAAGCTTTCCACAAAGGAGAGCTGCCCGCCCAGCCTGGTGTGGATGAGAAGAAGAAGAGCAGCAATGTTCCTGGTGACAAGAAGTCCCAGATGAAAAAGAAGGGTGACGCGAACAACACCGTCGCCGGTATAGATCGCACACCTCCTCTCAAGGATGGGCAGAAAAAGCCCAGTAATAACTATAAGGGCAAGAAGCCCGCCCAGGGAGGCAACCAAGGCAAGAAAGGTCCAAGCGACCGATATTGCAAGTTCCACCAGAATTACGGGCATGATACACACCATTGCAGGACCGATCGTAGTCGGAATTAAATAATTGTTATTGTATTCCGGGCATAAGCAAATTCAATATTTCAGTTTCTTTTGAGTGGGAGATTGATTTGTCATATGGGCATGCTTCATTAATGTATATATGTATGCTATTAATCCTGAACACCTGTGATGTCATTGTGTTTCATTATCTATGATATGTTACACTTTAGAAATAATTATGCTTATTTGAAATGTTCCATCTAGTCACAATAAACCACTATATATGATATGAATCGGAAATTGTTCCGTGCTATTTATTGAAGTCTGGACGCTGGAATGTGGGGCATGTGAAAGACGTCTGATGTCTGACAAGTTCATGATCGATTAAGATAAATGTTTCTTTGTAAGGTATAAAGTGTTTGTACATATAGAAGGGTAAAGAGCTGCAAAATGTTTGTTGCTTGTAATGGTTTTATTTTCAAGAAATCATTTCTTTCCAAATATTTAGTGGGAGCACGGTGCGACTAGGTGTTATTCGGGAATCATTGAAAAGTGTTTCAGTCCCGACTAAACTTTCACAATATGTACAAGTTGTTGTATGTTTTATGGAAGAACCAACCCTGCATTTGTCATAAAAGACACATTAGTCACCTATATGATAGGGAAGACAATTGTTGTTGGATTATGACGAGCTTAAGGCTGATGATGAATCGTGATGGGCCTATACTCTAAAAGATGATTTTAGGACAAGCTGTCTGTGGCAATTAAGGCCCTGTTCTTTTGAGCTGATCTGAACGGCTGAACGGCTGAATGGCTGAAATGATTGAACTTCGAGAGCTTCTCGAGATAGTCTCGAGATTCAGATACATTTCGTTTGACTTGCTTTTTTAAGTGTTAGAACGCACCTTCAAAACAGCGAAAAAAAGACTAAAAAAACTCAAAACATATGTGTTTTCAAAACGTAGATAAGTCGTTAAGCTGTTAAGACGTTAAGCTGTTAAGCTGAAAAGAACCGGGCCTAAGTTTTGAACTTGATTGGTTCGCTTGGTGCTGTCTAGATTCACCTAGCTACTGTTGTATATTTGATATGCTATATGGATATCAAAACGGCTCTCTGATTGATAACTAATTGAGAATGTGTTTTGACACGGCCTCAAGTTTTGATGATCCATAAAGTGCTAGAGCATGCGAGTTTTTGAAACAATCGTGTCAGAGTTAAATATTTATTTTTGATGTGTAGTCAAATTGTTTGGCTAGTTAATCAATGGCAAGTGGGAGAGCACTGATTTTCTTGATCTTATATATGTATGACATATTGTTGATCGGAAATAATATTCCATGATTTTGGCATGAGGGCCTAAAGGGATATATCTGAAAGGCTAATTGGATTAGACATATATGTTGATATGATGTTGAATGGTTCAACCGGTAATTTGTTCCTATGTATGTCACATTGGAGAGCAACATTCAGTATTAGATACTTGATGAGCTTAGTAATTGCCAAAAAAAGGGGTTTTCATGCCATGTGCATCAAGGTGAATGTCACCGAATATGCAGATATAAATCTAATCTGGGTGAATGTCACTGGATGGTAAGAAACATTCTAACATACTTATGAAGTATAGTGAATGTGTTCTTCGAAGGTGAGGAAATATGTCATGTAAAGGTTACATCGCGCACTAGTTTCCAAACCGACACTTAATGGAGATTCAAAAGCTGAAAAAGGTTTCAGCCTATATAAATATTACCACAAGCTTTATGAAAGGTGCACATAAGTATTGGATATTGGATATCCGGCCGGTAAGCTTTGGTGCACATGGATAAAATATAAGTGATGAGCTGATTAGGCGGTCTTGGAGAAGATATATCACTTCTATGCTTATGATGGATAAATTACTATCCTCTGTTTCCTTGAATAGCATCATCGGTATCGATCAACAAGTACGACTTGTTCCTGAAACTCTTTCACTATATGATGTTATTCTAAATGGGTCCCTAATCGTATCATAACTTGAACCATTATGATTATAAGATCAGCACATGTATTGATTGATGATCATGTTCCCGGATTGTAGATATGAAGATATCAAATCAATAATGTGTACACACGTTGAAGAACATGGGCGGTTGGACAGACCCACTTCCGAGACGTTGTGAGATTGTTATCTCTTAAAGTGCAATCAGCATATAGCCTCGAGTGGTACACCTATATGGTCCTTAGACCTGAGATCGTCATGAATGCCCAGCATGTGAACTCGTATGCTTTGTGGTATCATCAAACGCTACATCGTAACAGGGTAGTTATAAAGGTGACTACTGGGTATGACACAAAGCATTGCCAGGGGTGTGATTATCGAGATGGAATTTGCCCGTCCTAGATAACAGGAGAGATACCTCTGGGCCCCTCGGTGTGGATGGATAAGGAAGTGCATGGCCATGCCAATGTGATTAGAGAATCACATTATCTGCGTGTATCCATTACATTGATGAGTGAAATGGTCGAGCTATTAACAAGGGTCGCGTGCATCTTGCCTTGAGCGTGACTGGTATCGAGTGGTAAAGGGATCGGTATGTAGGAGTGTATCAAGGTTCAGCCGGCGTTGCATTCTGTGCATTCAGAGGTCAATATGTGTTGCTAGATACCGCTATTGATCTGTGGACTGAAAAGGTTTTTCGATTCTACTGCCGACTTGCACATAAACCTACAGGGTCACACACTTAAGGGCGTTGGGAATTGTAACTGCATAATTGTTCATTGTGCAAGTGGGAGCTGTTGGGATATGCCCAATGAAAATTACGAGTCGCATATAATGCGTGCTCACAGTTAGAGTGGCATACATATGATGTGGACCCAAAGCTTATTGGGCCTCTAGTGTTGAGGGCCCAACAGTGAGCGCTATATAAAGGGAGTTGGTCGAGAGGTCGGCATATGCCTACGCGCAAGTTCTCCCTCTCCACAAAAACCTAGCCATCATCTCTCCCAGACGTCTGTGTGCCGGTGCTAGAACATCACGCATGGATGGATTCCAATCCCTGTATGTGTGGATACCGTAGAGGCGCTACACCCTGTGGCGCTAGTCGATGCGAATCTAAGGAGGAGATGGAATCTGCTCGTGGACAGATTTTGGACGTGATCTTGTTTCACCGATTCTCGTTGATCCAGAAGAAGTTTCTGGGCGATACTAGATGTGTTGGAAAGATAATCGCTTTAGCTTTCCAACGAGTGGTAGAACGTCAAAAACGGACCCCGGATGTGGCCGGGGTGTCCGTTTGAAGGTGCGCGAGAAGGTCGCGAATCCCGGCGAGCGCGCGGAATACGTCGACGACCTCCATGGCATGGGGTTCGGCCGTGGCACACCTCGTGGGACGTTGACAACCAGCAAGGAGGAGGCGACGGGATCGCCGTGATCGACTACTTTCGTACGACTACGTGCAGATCGGTGAACTGGCTTCATCGACTCGTCTTCCGCTGCACAGCGCGTCGTAAGGTAACTTGGTCTGTGGTCATTTAGTTGTAGGGTGTTCCTAGGTTTCCGTGGTAGAATTTGATTCGTTGCTAGCTAGCAATCCCGCGTTTCCCTTCACCGAGGACGCTGGTGGGGAAGCCGCGTGTTGGGCTGGTTCCTTAAGTGGGGCCGGATCAACTTGAGTGTTCAGAGGAGGGAGAGTAGCGGTTACAGAGGCCGATGCCTTTGCACTTGATTTGCCCTTGGAGATACCTGAGGTGGGCTTCCTGCAATTTAAAAAAAGGACGTCAAAGAACATAATTTCTATGAAACAACCAAAAGACGAAGGTGTTATATCGGGAAACCTTTGTGAGATTTTCATTTTAAGGCCTACGCCTTTCTGAGTGGCATGTTCACTTGGGATCGAGCCGGAGGGTCCTCCTGGCCCAGACGCGGCTTTTGGATTAGCAAGCGGAGGTGGTGGAGGGCTTGGAGCTTGTTTAGCGGGGGCAGCGTCAGACTTTTGAATTTGGCGACACCGACGCAGAAGCGGTGTCTCATCTTCTTCTTCATCTTCATCAGAGTCTTTAAAGATAATTCCTTTGACCTTTTTGGCTGGAGAAGCATTAGCTGAATCCTCTGCAGGACGCTTAAGCGGTGTTTCTTTATGGTTGGGGGCTTTCGAGAACTAGATGGACTGAGAAGAAGGCCGCACGATCCTGCAAAAGGTTTAAGCTAAGTTAGGCATGGCGGAATTTCTTGATATCAATCAGAATCGAAAGAAAGGAAGTTTCTTGTTTACTGCTGGAGGCAGGCTTGACTGCCGGTAAGGACCTGGGTAGTCAGAGTTCTCAATTATTGTGCCGAGTGGAGTCTTTTGACCCTGAATATTCAAACCAAGGTGGATGCATTCCTTCAAGGGCTGGCCTCGGCGGAGGTTGTAGTTTAGAATTACTCCCACGCCGATTAGCCCCCTAGTTTTCAGATCTCGTGGAGAGAAAGCAATTCTCTAACTTGTCTATCTTCGCTTTAGACGAGAGGGGAAGACCAAGAAGTGAGGACTGTAGGGAAATTTCCTATGAATGATGGAAGGACTGGCGGAAGGTTGGCACAATAAAACAATTTGGCATGCCAGCCCTTGTTTGAAGTTTTCATGGGAGGTCGAAGTAAAACATTTTGGCCCCTTCCCACAGCTGGATGCCAGCCCCTCCCACGACTTTGGGGGCTATTTTGCTGGGGAACGGTTTGAGAAGAAAAAGAGATCGAAAGAGATCAAACTGAGGAGGAATTCCAAGATACGCCTGACAGATATGTACAAAGATGACAATTTGAAAAATAGCACTTGGATTAAGCTGAGTCAGTTCGATTCTATAGAAATGTAGAAGCCCCTTGTGGAAGGAGGAGCAAGGGAGGCCGAAGCAGCGAGGGGGGGGGGGGGCGGGGGGGGGGGGGGGGGGTCTCACGGCAGCGGCGCGTCATGAGATCAGCTCCTCCGAGGGGAGCGCGTTGGAGGACACGAGCTTTTGAAGCCGCCGATTTATGGTAATAGACTTAATCCACTCCTTGGCGTTCTTGATCACTCTCGTGGAGGCAGGGGACGGTAGAGTCATGAGCGGATTGGGATTGGTGGCGGTAGAGTGTGCGACGGAAGAAGACTCTAGTGGAGGAGTTCCTTGGAGCAGGTGAAACTGTAAGCGTGAGAAATTGCCGGGGTAGAGTGGTTCGCTCCCTTGTCCTCAAATTAAGGGGCCACGGAGCGTATTTTGGGCCGGGCCTTGTTTGGTGTCGAAGTGTGGCTACTTTGGCAGATGCTAAATAGGATCACTCGGGTTCGCCGATTGCTTTTCAAGGAGAAGGATGGTGAGGTGTTGAGTGGTAGATCGAGATCTGGATCAACTTACTTGTTTGGGTGAAGATAGAACCAGACGGAATTCGACAAATATGAAAGTTAAAGCAGTTTAGATGGCCAAAAGATTTTCATTGCTTAATGACTCTTAGGCCGGATTACAGTAGGCTTTGCAGCGCAGCAGAGTGAGCTAGGGCTCGTCGCTGACTTGCAAAGGATCAAAAGAATAAAGACAGGAGAAGCTATCCTAACATCAAGGATGGAACCGACCAGTGCGTACTTCAGGGGGGTGCGCACCGGGAAGAGCTGCGGGTAGTCGTGGACCAGGACCTTGATGGTCCTGGGCGCAGTGTTCCGCGTACTCCTCTCGCAACCGTTGCCACTCAGTGTGGCCACGGCAGCATGGGAGGCGGCGATGTCGGCGAGGTACTGGGCGCAGTAGGTCTCCCATGGGAGAGGCTTTCCTCCTTGGCCTTCCAAGGTAGCAGAAGAGAAGAAACTAAATGTTTTGCGAGAGGACGAAATTGCTTGAAGACTGGATGCAGCTCTATGTGCTGTGTTTGGGTTTTTATATACGCCGGGATTATGATGGGACACGGATCCAAACCCGTTTGAACACCATAAAGCCATCATGATGATGGGACGGGAGTGTAACAACCCGGTTGTCATTTCTGATTAAGCATGCATGCTATTGTTGTGTTTATTTGGTTTTTCTGTGGCTCTTTAAAACTTTTCATTGATATGCATTCATCCATCGAGCTATATGGTGGGAACATAGGGCTTTAAACTAAATCCATGGTGTTCCCAAGGTAATTGTTTCCGACCGAGGCCCGCAATTCACCTCACATTTTTTGGAGTGCCTTCACCGGTCAATGGGAACACAGCTATCCTTCAGTACTGCCTATCACCCCCAAACCGGTGGCCAGACCAAGAGGACTAACCAAATACTGGAAGATATGCTCCGAGCCTGTGTTCTTTCTTATGGCAAGAATTGGGGGAAGTGCTTGCCATTCGCTGAATTCTCCTATAATAATAGCTACCAATCCAGCCTTCAAATGTCTCCATTTGAAGCTCTGTATGGGAGAAAAGTGTAGGACACCCTTGAACTGGTCCGAAACCGTAGAACGTGTTCTATGGTCCCGACATAGTCGCTGAAGCGGAAGAGCAAATCAGATTAATTCAAGGACGACTGCGGGCTGCACAATCACGCCAGAAAAGCTATGCTGATCGTGGTCGCCGCGAGCTTACCTTTGAAGTCAGTGATCATGTCTATCTCAAGGTGACTCCGCTAAAGGGTACTCATCGCTTCCAAGTCAAAGGGAAGCTAGCACCTCGCTACATTGGTCCTTTCCAAATCATCACTAAACGAGGGGTCGTAACTTATGAGCTAAATTTTCCATCTTCACTATCGGATGTACACAACGTCTTTCATGTTTCCCAACTCAAGAAGTGTCTCCGAGTTCCAACTGAATCAGCCGAGTTGGAACATCTTGATCTTCAATCTGATCTTTCTTATTCGGAGCACCCGATTCGTATCCTTGATGAGAAGGAACGAACAACTAGGAGCAAGACAGTGAATTTCCTAAAGGTGCAATGGAGCAACCACACTGAAGATGAAGCAACCTGGGAGCGTGAAGACCAACTCCGAGTAAGCTATCCTCACCTCTTCACCAAGCCGACTGAATCTCGGGGACGAGATTCTTTTTAGGGGGGAGGGGGGGGGGGGAGGTCTGTAACAGCCCGGTTGTCATTTCCGATTAAGCATGCATGATATTGTTGTGTTTATTTGGTTTTTCTACGGCTCTTTAAAACTTTTCATTGATATGCATTCATCCATCGAGCTATATGGTGGGAACATAGGGCTTTAAACTAAATCCATTAGAATACCAGTCACCCAAACCACCGGCAAGGTGAGGTAGATAGTAGCCGAGCTTTGGCGGGCAACTATATATAGCCCGCTGGGCACGTTTCCTAGCTGGCCGAGCTAGGAAGCACCCCACCGAGCTAGCCCGAGTGATCCTTTACTCGCGCCTAGTCTCCCCCCCCCCTCAACCAGACTTGGACGTTGGACGACCAGGACCCGTAGCTACTGGCCAGGCAGGCAAGCGAGCACGCCGACCGAGCTTCACCGAGCTCAGGGGAAGATTAACCAAGCCCGGAAGATCCCGAGCTTAATTGGGAAGACTCTCTCCCTATTAGGGACAGCCCGAGTGAAGTAATTCCCTATTATTCCTTTATTCTTTTGTCCAGGACAAAGACCCGGTGACTTCCTTCCCATTGGCCTGAATGGGCGGTGCTCTAGACAGTGCGACACGTGGCCCAGGGCGACTGCGTGCAGCGACCAGATGGCGAAGGACAGCCGCGAGAAGAGCCAAATGGCGAGGGAGTTCGTCCAGCTGCTGCACCCTAGTTTTCTCACCCATTTTCTTACCCAAAGCCTCTCATTTACTGGTGGGACCTGGCCCCACTTGTCAACCACACATAGCATCCCTATTTAAGGCCCCAACCATCCTTCTTCCACCTTTCCACACCCTCATTTCTGCGTCTTTTCCTGCTGCTCGAGCTAGGCAAGAACAGCAGCAGTTCTTGATAGGGGCAGGGGTCCCGATCTTTCAATGAGAGGAGGATAACTACGATCTGGTAGGAGTAGACGTTGGCGGCCCGACTACAACCGTTCAGGACGTTGCGCCTTAGCGACCGGTACACCAACTCCAGATGGTTATTAACCTCGCCGGAGCGCGATCAACCTGACCACGAAGGTCCTTGAACCTGCAAGCGATCGAAGAACTAGCAAGAACAAGATAAACAAGCAACTCACTTGCAGATATGCATTAAGATCTCACAGAAAATATCACAAAGGTGGGGTTCTGTAACGATAAACAGGCAGTCTAACCGACACGCGCGAATACCGGTATGTAGCAAAGGCTAAAACATCTCTAAACAAAACCCAAGTTATATATGAGGGGTGGCTGCCTATTTATAGGGCATTTAGGTCGGTTTGCTACAGTGCTGCTACAGTGACCGACCTGCTACAGTGCGCGAAGTCGGTGCTACAGTACCTGTGGCTAGGTACAATGTATTCTTGCATTACAAGTAACGGTTGAAGAATTAAATTTGGATATCTCTTTTGTGATGACGTACGCGATGACCTCGAGTCATTGGTCCTTGAAAGGTTAACGGATTAGCAGGCGTGGCTGCATCAATGGAAGTGACGTCCTCATCACAAGGTGGCGGTCTTATTGCTGGAGGTGATAGTGCCATGTTTAGGTGCAGAGGCGGTGGCCAAGGTGGAGGTCGCTGGAGCCATGTAGATGAAAGCATCATAGTAGAAGTAGCCGTGGTCATATCGATGCCAAACATGGTCGCATCAGTTCTTCCCATTCTCCACCCTCAAATCCACCCAAATACTTGGTGAGAGCTTGCGCATGTTAAGATCCAAGCTATCCATCACCTGAGCCCCCTACACCTTCGAAGGCATTCGCATGCACGAAGGATTTGGTGAGTTCTCTCTCATATTCGTCACCAAACATGTTCTGAACTTGTAGCAGCAAGAACTCATCTAGTTCTTCTTCTTGCTGCCATTTCTCATGTTCCCAAGCCTACGGGAGTGCATGGGAAGCTTCTCCACCATCTAGAGGAGTAGAGCAGTAGTAGGAGACTCACCAAGAAGGAAGGAGAAGGCAGTAGCAAGAACCGAGCTTGTACCGCAGCAAGTAACAGTGGAGAAGACCACGATCGTGCTTCTTCCTCTTCGATCTCTTCATCCTTGGGACGTCCAATCCTAAGCAAGGCACCCCTTTCTTGGTAAGAACCTTAGAAAATCTCTTCTCCATTCCTTGCATCATCTAGGCCCCGTTCATTCG